>ML306884.1:0-11039 GCA_005239505.1 Nicotiana paniculata
CCAGTCATGCCTGTATTATCGCCATCCATGGTCCATGCCGGACGCCTTGGTATGGATCTGGTAACGGATCGCATAATATTTGTCCAGGACATCAAATTCAGCCAGTCGTGCCTGTATTATTGCCTGTCATGGTCTAGGACAGACACTATGGTACGTAGCTAGTACCGAATCGCATGATATTTGTTCGGTACATCAAATATGACCCAAGGAACCATAACCAAAACTTGAAATGATCAAGTTACAGTTTGTGGCATTTTATGGCAATTAAACTTGAATTGCGCCAGTCATGCCTATATTATCGCCTGCCGTGGTCCAGGCCGGACGCCTTGGTACGGAGCCGGTACTGAATCGCATGATATTTGTCTGGGACATTAAATACGACCCAAGGAACCATAACCAAAGCGTCGAAATTATCAAGTTACATTTTTTGGCATTTTATGGCAATTAAACTGGAATTCCGTCAGTCGTGCCTCTATTATCGCCTGCCATGGTCCAGGCCGGACGCCTTGGTACAGAGCTGGTAATCGTATGATATTTTTCCGGGATATTAAATATGACCCAAGTAACCATAACATACGCTTCGAAATGATCAAGTTACATTTTTTGGCATTTTATGGCAATTAAACTGGAATTCCGCCAGTCGTGCCTGTATTATCGCCTGCCATGGTCCAGGCCGGACGCCTTGGTACGGAGCCGGTACCGGATAGCATGATAATTGTCCGGAACATCAAATACGACCCAAGTAACCATAACCAACGCTCTGAAATGATCAAGTTACCTATTTTTTGGCATTTTATGGCAATTAAACTAGAATTCTGACAGTCGTGCCTGTATTATCGCCTGTCATGGTCCAGGTCGGAGGCCTTGGTACGAAGCCGGTACCAGATCGCATGATATTTGTCCGGTACATCAAATACGACCAAAGGAACCATAAACAATGCTTCGAAATGATCAAGTTACATTTTTTGGCATTTAATAGTAATTATACTGGAATTCCGCCAGTCGTGCCTGTATTATTGCCTGCCATGGTCCAGGCCGGAGGCCTTGGTATGGAGCCGGTACCAAATCGCATGATATTTGTCTGGGACATTAAATATGACCCAAGGAACCATAACCAACGCTTCGAAATGATCAAGTTACATTTTTTGGCATTTTATGGCAATTAAATTGGAATTCCTCCAGTCGTGCCTGTATTATCGCCTGCCATGGTCCAGGCCGGACGCCTTGGTATGGAGCCGATATAGGATAGCATGATAGTTGTCCGGGATATCAAATACTACCCAAGGAAACCTAACCAATACTTTGAAATTATCATGTTACATTTTTGGCATTTTATGGCAATTAAACTGGAATTCCGCTAGTCGTGCCTGTATTAGCGCCTGCCATGGTCTACGCCGGACGCCTTGGTATGGAGCCGATACCGGATCGCATGATATACTTCTTGGACATCAAAATATGACCCAAGGAACCATAACCAACAATTCGAAATGATCAAGTTATATTTTTTGGCATTTTATGGAAATTAAACTGGAATTTCGTTAGTCGTGCCTCTATTATCGCCTGCCATGGTCCAGGCCGGACGCCTTGGTATAAAGCTGGTACCGGATCGCATGATATTTCTCTAGGACATCAAATACGACCCATGGAAACATAACCAACGCTCTGAAATGATCAAGTTACATATTTTTGGAATTTTATGGATATTAAACTGGAATTCTGACAGTCGTGCCTGTATTATCGCCTGCCATGGTCCAGGCCGGAGGCCTTGGTACGGAGCCGGTACCAGATCACATGATATTTGGGACATCAAATACGACCAAAGGAACCATAAACAACGCCTCGAAATGATCAAGTTACATTTTTTGGCATTTTATGGCAATTATACTGGAATTCGCCAGTCGGGCCTGTATTATCGCCTGCCATGGTCCAGGCCGGACGCCTTGGTATGGAGCTGGTATCGGATCGCATGATATTTGTCCGAGACATCAAACATGACCAAAGGAACCATAAACAACGCTCCAAAATGATCAAGTTACATTTTTTGGCATTTTATGGCAATTAAACTGGAATTCCGCGAGTCGTGCCTGTATTATCGCCTGCCATGGTCCAGGACGGACGCCTTGGTATGGAGCCGGTATCAGATAGTATGATATTTGTCCGTGACATCAAATACGGCCGAAGGAACCATAACCAACGCTTCGAAATGATCAAGTTACATATTTTGGCCTTTTATAGCAATTAAACTGGAATTTCGTCAGTCGTGCCTGTATTATCGCCTTCCATGGTCCAGGCCGGACGCCTTGGTACGGAGCCGGTACCGGATCGCATGATATTTGTCCTGGACATTAAATACGACCCAAGGAACCATAACCAACGCTTTGAAATGATCATGTTATATTTTTTGGCATTTTATGGCAATTAAACTGGAATTCCGACAGTCGTGCCTGTATTATCGCCTGCCATGGTCCACTTCAGATGCCTTGGTACAGAGCCAGTACCGGGTCGCATGACATTGTCCCTGATATGAAATATGACCCAAGGAACCATAAGCAACGCTTCAAAATGATCAAGTTACATTTTTTGGCAATTAAACTTGATATCCGCAAGTCATGCCTGTATTATCGTCTTCCATGGTCCAGGTCGGATCCTTGGTACAGAGCCGGTACCAAATCTCATGATATTTGTCCGAGACATCAAATATGATACAAGGAACCATAACCAACGCTTCGAAATGATTACTTTACATTTTTTGGCATTTTATGACAATTAAACTGGAATTCTGCCAGTCGTGCATGTATTATCGCCTGCCATGGTCCAGGCCGGACGCCTTGCTACGGAGCCGGTACCGGATCACATGATATTTCTCAGGGACATCAAATACGACTCAAGGAACCATAACCAACACTTCGAAATGATCAAGTTACAATTTTAGCATTTTATGGCAATTAAATTGGAATTCCGCTAGTCGTGCCTGTATTACCGCCTGCCATGGTCAAGGCCGGACGCCTCGGTACGGAGCCTGTACCGGATCGCATGATATTTGTCCGGGACATCAAATATGACCCAAGAAACCATAACCAATGCTACGAAATGATCAAGTTACATTTTTTTGCATTTTATGGCAATTAAACTGGAATTCAGCCAGTCATGCCTGTATTATCGCCATCCATGGTCCATGCCGGACGCCTTGGTATGGATCTGGTACCGGATCNAGTTACATTTTTTGGCATTTTATGGCAATTAAACTGGAATTCAGCCAGTCATGCCTGTATTATCGCCATTGATGGTCCATACCGGACGCCTTGGTATGGATCTGGTACCGGATCACATAATATTTGTCTGGGACATCAAATACAACCCAAGAAACTATAAACAACTCTTCGAAAGGATTATTTGGCATTTTATGGCAATTAAACTAGAATTCTGCCAAGTCGTGCCTGCAGTATCGCCTTCCATGATCCAGGCCGAACGCCTTAGTACGTAGCCGGTACCAAATCGCATAATATTTTTCCGGGACATCAAATACAACCCAAGGATTCATAACCAATGCTTTGAAATGATCAAGTTACATTTTTTGGAATTTTATTGCAATTAAACTGGAATTCTGACAGTCGTGCCTTTATTATCGCCTGCCATAGTCCCGGCCAGACGCCTTGGTACGAAGCCGGTACCGGATCACATGATATTTCTCTGGGACATCAAATACGACCCAAGGAACAATAACCAACACCTCGAAATGATCAAGTTACGTTTTTTGGAATTTTATGGCAATTAAACCGGAATTTCGCCAGTCGTGCCTCTATTATCGCTTGCCATGGTCCAGGCCGGACGCCTTGGTACAGAGCCGGTTCCGGATCGCATGATATTTGTCCGGACATCAAATACGACCCAAGGAACCATAACCAATGCTTCAAAATGATCAAGTTACATGTTTTGGCATTTTATGGAAATTAAACTGGGATTTTTCTAGTCGTGCCTGTTTTATCGCCTACCAGTGTCCAGGCCGGACGCCTTGGTACGGAGCCGGTACCAGATCCCAAGATATTTGTCCGGGACATCAAATATGACCCAAGGAACCATAACCAAAGCTTCGAAATGATCAAGTTACACTTTATGGCAATTAAACTAAAATTCCGCCAGTCGTGCATGTATTATCACTATCCATGGTCCAGGCCGGACACCTTGGTATGGAGCCGCTACTGGATTGCATGATATCGATCTGGGACATCAAATACAACCCAAATAATCATAACCAACTCTTCGAAATGATCAAGTTACATTTTTTTGCATTTTATGGCAATTAAACTGGAATTCCGTTAGTCGTGCTTGTAATATCGCCTGCCATGGTCCAGGCCAGACGCCTTGGTACGGAGTTGGTATTGGATCGCATGATATTTGTCTGGGACATAAAATATGACCCAAGGACCCATGACCAACGCTTTGAAATGATCAAGTTACATTTTATGGCGATTAAACTGGAACTCGGCCAGTCGTGCATGTATTATCGCCATCCATGGTCCAGGCCGGACATCTTGGTATGGAGCCATTACCGGATCGCATGATATTTGTCCGGGACATCAAATACAACCCAAGTAACCATAACCAACTCTTAGAAATGATCAGGTTATATTTTTTGGCATTTTATGGCAATTAAACTGGAATTCCGCTAGTCTTGCCTGTAATACCGCCTGCCATGGTCCAGGACGGACGCCTTGGTACGGAGCTGGTACCGGATCGCATGATATTTTTCCGAGACATCAAATACGACCCAAGGAACCATAACCAACACTTCGAAATGATCAAGTTACAATTTTTAGCATTTTATGGCAATTAAACTGGAATTCCGTCAATCGTGCCCCTATTATCGCCTCCCATTGTCCAGGCCGGGCACCTTGGTACAGAGCCGGTACCAGATCGCGTGATATTTTTCTGGGACATTAAATTCAACACAAGGAAACATAGCCAACTCTTCAAAATGATCAAGTTACATTTTTTGGCATTTTATGGTAATTAAATTGGAATTCACCAGTCGTGCTTGTATTATCACCTGCCATGGTCCAGGCCGGACGCCTTGGTACGAAGCTGGTACCGGTTCATATGATATTTGACTGGGACATCAAATATGACCCAAGGAACCATAACCAACGCTTTGAAATGATCAAGTTATAGTTTTTGGCATTTTATGGCCATTAAACTGGAATTCCGCCAGTCGTGCCCGTATTATCGCCTATCATGGTCTAGGCCGGACGCCTTGGTACGGAGCTGGTACCGGATAGCATGATACTTGTCCGGGACATCAAATACGACCCAAGTAACCATAACCAACGCTTCGAAATGATCAAGTCATATTTTATGGCAATTAAACTAGAATTCCGCCAGTCGTGCCATTCATATCACCATCCATGGTCCAGGCCGGACACCTTGGTATGGAGCTGGTACCGGCTTACATGATATTTGTTCGGCACGTCAAATACGACCCAAGGAACCATAACCAACATTTCGAAATGATCAAGTTACATTTTATGGCAATTAAATTGGAATTCAGCCAGTCATGCATGTATTATCACCATCCATGGTTCATGCCGGACACCTTGGTATGGAGCCGGTACCGGATCACATGATATTTGTCCGGGACATCAAATACGACCCAAGTAACCATAACCAACTCTTCGAAATGATCAAGTTTTATTTGTTTGCATATTATGGCAATTAAACTGGAATTCCGCTAGTCGTGCCTGTAATATCGCCTGCCATGGTCCAGGCCGGACGCCTTGGTACGAAGCGATACCGGATCATATGATATTTGTCTGGGACATAAAATACAACACAAGGAACCATAACCAACTCTTCGAAATTATCAAGTTACCTTTTTTGGCATTTTAAGGCATTTAAACTGGAATTCCGCTAGTCTTGCCTGTATTTATCACCTCCCATGGTCCAGACTGGACGCCTTGGTACGAAGCCGGTACCGGATCGTATGATATTTGACCGGGACATTAAATATGACCCAAGGAACCATAACCAATGCTTTGAAATGATCAAGTTACATTTTTTGGCAATTAAACTGGAATTCCGACAGTCGTGCCTGTATTATCGCCTGCCTTGGTATGGAGCCGGTACCGGGTCACATGATATTTTATGGGACATGAAATATGACCCAAGGAACCATAACCAACACTTCGAAATGATCAAGTTATATTTTTTGGCATTTTATGGAAATTAAACTGGAATTCCGCCACTCGTCCTTGTATTAGCGCCTGCCATGGTCCAGGCCGGACGCCTTGGTACGGAGACGGTACCGGATCGCATGATATTTGCAGTGGACATCAAATACGATCCAAGGAACCATAACTAACGCTTCAAAATGATCAGGTTACATCTTTTGGCATTTTATGGCAATTAAACTGGAATTCCATCAGTCGTGCCTCTGTTATCACCTTCCATGGTCCAGGCAAGACGCCTTGGTACAGAGCCGGTACCGGATTATATGATATTTCTCCAGGATATCAAATACCACCCACAGAACCATAACCAATGCTCTGAAATGATCAAGTTACATTTTTTTGGCATGTTATGGCAATTAAACTGGAATTCCGACAGTCGTGCCTGTATTATCGCCTGCCATGGTCCAGAACGGACGCCTTGGTATGGAGCCAGTACCGGGTCGCATTAAATTTTCCCTGATATGAAATATGACCCCAAGGAATCATAACCAACGCTTCGAAATGATCAAGTTACATTTTTTGGCATTTTTTTGGCAGTTAAACTTGATATCCGCTAGTCATGCCTGTATTATCGCCTTCCATGGTCCAGGTCGGATCTTTGGTACAGAGCCGGTACCAAATCTCATGATATTTGTCTGAGACATCAAATATGACACAATGAACCATAACCAACGTTTCGAAATTATTACTTTACATTTTTTGGCATTTTATGGCAATTAAACTGGAATTCTGCCAGTCGTGCATGTATTATCGCCTGCCATGGTCCAGGCCGGACGCCTCACTTCGGAGCCGGTACCGGATCACATGATATTTCTCAGGGACATCAAATACGACCCAAGGAACCATAACCAACACTTCGAAATGATCAAGTTACATTTTTAGCATTTTATGGCAATTAAACTGGAATTCCGCCAGTCGTGCCTGTATTACCGCCTGCCATGGTCAAGGTCGGACGCCTCGGTACGGAGCCTGTACNAAACTGGAATTCAGCCAGTCATGCATGTATTATCGCCATCCATGGTCCATGCCGAACGCCTTGGTATGGATCTGGTACCGGATCACATAATATTTGTCCGGGACATACAATACAACCCAAGAAACTATAACCAACTCTTCGAAAGGATTTTTTGGCTATTTATGGCAATTAAACTAGAATTCTGCCAAGTCGTGCCTGCAGTATCGCCTTCCATGATCCAGGCAGGACGTCTTGGTATGTAGCCGGTACCGAATCGCATGATATTTCTCCGGGACATCAAATATGACCCAAGGAACCATAACCAATGCTTCGAAATGATCAAGTTACATGTTTTGGCATTTTATGGCAATTAAACTAGAATTCCGCCAATTGTGCCTGTATTATCGCCTGCCATGGTCCAGGCCGGACGCCTTGGTACGGAGCGGGTTACGGATCGCATGATATTTGTCCGGACATCAAATACGACCCAAGGAACCATAACCAATGCTTCGAAATGATCAAGTTACATGTTTTGGCATTTTATGGCAATTAAACTGGAATTTTGCTAGTCGAACATGTATTATCGCCTGCTAGTGTCCAGGCCGGACACCTTGGTACGGAGCCGGTACCAGATCCCAAGATATTTGTCCGGGACATCAAATATGACCCAAGGACCCATAACCAACGCTTCGAAATGATCAAGTTACATGTTTTGGCATTTTATGGCAATTAAACTGGAATTCCGCTAGTCGTGCTTGTAATAATGGCAGCCATGGTCCAGGCCGGACGCCTTGGTACGGAGCTGGTATTGGATAGCATGATATTTGTTTGGGACATCAAATATGACCCAAGGACCCATAACCAACGCTTCGAAATGATCAAGTTACATTTTATGGCAATTAAACTGGAATTCCGCCAGTCGTGCCTGTATTACCGCCATCCATGATCCAGGCCGGACATCTTGGTATGGAGCCGATACCGGATTGCATGATATTTGTCCTGGACATCAAATACAACCCAAGTAACCATAACCAACTCTTTGAAATGATCAGGTTATATTTTTCGGCATTTTATGGCAATTAAACTGGAATTCCGTTAGTCGTGCCTGTAATACCGCCTGCCATGGTCCAGGACGGACGCCTTGGTACGAAGCTGGTACCGGATTGCATGATATTTTTCCGAGACATCAAATACGACCCAAGGAACCATAACCAAAATTTCGAAATGATCAAGTTACATTTTTTGTCATTTTATGGCAATTAAACTGGAATTCCGCTAGTCGTGCTTGTATTATCGCCTGCCATGGTCCAGGCCGGACGCCTTGGTATGAAGCCGGTACCTGATCGCATGATATTTTACTGGGACATCAAATATGACCCAAGGACCCATAACCAACGCTTCGAAATGATCAAGTTACATTTTATGGCAATTAAACTAGAATTCCGCCAGTCGTGCCCGTATTATCGCCTGCCATGGTCCAGGCCGGACGCCTTGGTATGAAGCCGGTACCTGATCGCATGATATTTTACTGGGACATCAAATATGACCCAAGGACCCATAACCAACGCTTCGAAATGATCAAGTTACATTTTTTGTCATTTTATGGCAATTAAACTGGAATTCCGTCAGTCGTGCCTCTATTATCCCCTCTCATGTCCAGGTCGGACGCCTTGGTACAGAGCCGGTACCGGATCGCATGATATTTATCTGGGACATCAAATTCAACACCAGGAACCATAACCAACGCTTCAAAATGATCAAGTTACATTTTTTGGCATTTTATGGTAATTAAATTGGAATTCACCAGTCGTGCTTGTATTATCATCTGCCATGGTCCAGGCCGGACGCCTTGGTATGAAGCCGGTACCTGATCGCATGATATTTTACTGGGACATCAAATATGATCCAAGGAACCATAACCAACGCTTTGAAATAGTTATATTTTTTGGCATTTTATGGCAATTAAACTAGAATTCCGCCAGTCGTGCCCGTATTATCGCCTGCCATGGTCCAGGCCGGATACCTTGCTACGGAGCCGGTACCGGATAGCATGATACTTTTCCGGGACATCAAATACGACCCAAGTAACCATAACCAATGCTTCGAATTGATCAAGTCAAATTTTATGGCAATTAAACTGGAACTTCGCCAGTCGTGCCATTAATATCACCATCCATGGTCCAGGCCGGACACCTTGGTATGGAGCTGGTACCGGATCAAATGATATTTGTCCGGGACATCAAATACGACCCAAGGAACAATAACCAACATTTCGAAATGATCAAGTTACATTTTATGGCAATTAAATTTGAATTCAGCCAGTCGTGCCTGTATTATCACCATCCATGGTTCAGGCTGGACACCTTGCTATGGAGCCGGTACCGGATCGCATGATATTTGTTTGGCACATCAAATACGACCCAAGTAACCATAACCAACTCTTCGAAATGATCAAGTTACATTTGTTTGGCATTTTATGGAAATTAAACAGGAATTCCGCTAGTCGTGCCTGTAGTATCGCCTGCCATGGTCCAGGACCGACGCCTTGGTACGGAGCTGGTACCGGATCGCATGATATTTGTTTGGCACATCAAATACGACCCAAGTAACCATAACCAACTCTTCGAAATGATCAAGTTACATTTTTTGGCATTTTATGGAAATTAAACTGGAATTCCGCTAGTCCTGCTTGTAATATCCCTTGCCATGGTCCAAGTCGGACGCCTTGGCACGAAGCTGGTACTGGATCGCATGATATTTTTCCGGGACATCAGATACCACCCAAGGAACCATAACCAATGCTTCGAAATGATCAAGTTGCATTTTTTGTCATTTTATGGCAATTAAACTGGAATTGCGCCAGCCATGCCTGTATTATCGCCTAGCGTGGTCCAGGTCGTACTTCTTGTTATGGAGCCGGTAGCGAATCTCATGATATTTTTCCGATACATCAAATACGACACAAGGAACCATAACAAACTCTGAAATTATCAAGTTACATTTTTTGGCATTTTATGGCAATTAAACTGGAATCCCGCCAGTCGTGCCTGTATTTATCACCTCCCATGGTCTAGACCGGACGCCTTGGTATGAAGCCTGTACCGGATCGCATGATATTTGACCGGGACATCAAATACGACCAGAGGAACCATAACCAATGCTTCGAAATGATCAAGTTACATTTTTTGGCATTTTATGGCAATTAAAATGGAATTTCGCCAGTCGTGCCTGTATTATCGCATGCCATTGTCCAGGCCGGATGCCTTGGTAAGGAGTCGGTACCGGATAGCATGATATTTGTCAGGTACATCAAATACGACCCAAGTAACCATAACCAACGCTTCGAAATGATCAAGTTACATTTTTTGGCATTTTATGGAAATTAAACTAGAATTTCGCAAGTCGTGCCTGTATTATCGCCTGCCATGGTCAAGGCCGGACGCTTTGGCACGAAGCCGGTACCTGATAGCATGATATTAATCCATGTCATCAAATACGACCCAAGGAACCATAACCAATGCTTCGAAATGATCAAATTACATTTTTTGGCATTTTATGGCAATTAAACTGGAATTCCGCCAGTCGTGCCTCTATTATCGCCTGCCATGGTCCAGTCCAGACGCCTTGGTACGGAGCCGGTACCGGATTGCATGATATTTCTCCGGGACATCAAATACGACCGAAGGAACCATAAGCAACGCTAGGAAATGATCAAGTTACATTTTATGGCATTTTATGGCAATTAAGTTGGAATTTTGCCAGTTGTGCATTTATTATCGCCTACCATGGTCCAGGCCAGATGCCTTGGTATGGAGCCGATACCGAATTGCATGATATTTTTCCGGGACATCAAATACAAC
>ML306884.1:11488-30395 GCA_005239505.1 Nicotiana paniculata
CATGGTCCAGGCCAGATGCCTTGGTATGGAGCCGATACCGAATTGCATGATATTTTTCCGGGACATCAAATACAACACAATTAACCATAGCCAACGCTTCAAAATGATCAAATTACATTTTTTCGCATTTTATGGCAATTAAACTGGAATTCCGCCAGTCGTGCCTATATTATCGCCTGCCATGGTTCGGGTCAGACACCTTGGTACGGAGCCGGTACCGGACGGCATGATATTTGTCCGTGACATCAAATACAACCCAAGAAACCATAACCAACTCTTCGAAACGATCAAGTTACATTTTTTGGAATTTTATGGCAATTAAACTGGAATTCCGCCAAGTCGTTCCTGTATTGTGGTCTGCCATGGTCCAGGCTGGACGCCTTGGTATGTAGCCGGTACTGAATCGCATGATATTTTTTCGGGACGTCAAATACGACCCAAGGAACCATAACCTATGCTTCGAAATGATCAAGCTACATTTTTTTGAATTTTATGGCAATTAAACTAGAATTTCGCCAGCCGTGCCTCTATTATCGCCTGCCACAGTCCATGCCGGACGCCTTGGTACGGAGACGGTACTGGATAGCATGAAAATTCTCCGGGACATAAAATACAACACAAGGAACAATAACCAACGCTTCGAAATGATCAAGTTACATTTTTTTGCATTTTATTGTAATTAAACTTGAATTTCGCCACTCGTGCCTGTATTATTGCCTGCCATAGTCCAAACTGGACGCCTTGGTACAGAGCTGGTACCGAATAGCATGATATTTGTCCGGAACATCAAATACGACCCAAGGAACCATAACCAATTCTTCAAAACGATCAAGTTACATCTTTTTGCATTTTATGGCTATTAAACTAGAATTCTACTAGTCGTGCCTGTATTATCGCCATCCATGGTCCAGGCCGGACGCCTTGGTATGGAGCCGATACCGAATCGCATGATATTTTTCTGTGACATCAAATAAAACCCAAGGAACCATAACCAACTCTTCGAAATGGTCAAGTTACATTTTTTGTCTTTTTATGGCAATTAAACTGGAATTCCGTCAGTCGTACGAGTAGTATCGCCTGCCATGGTCCAGGCCGGACGCCGTGGTACGTAGCTGGTACAGAATCGCATAATATTTGTCCGGGACATCAAATATGACCCAAGGAAACATAACCAACGCTTTGAAATGATCAAGTTACATATTTTGGAATTTTTTGGCAATTAAACTTGAATTCCGCCAGTCATACATGTATTATCGCCTGCCATGGTGCAGGTCGGACTCCTTGGTACGGAACCAGTACCCAATCTCATGATCTTTGTCCGAGACATCAAATACGACACAAGGAACCATAACCAATGCCTCGAAATGATCAAGTTACATTTTTTGGCATTTTATGGCAATTAGACTGGAAATTCCGTCCAAGGCTAAATACGGGCGAGAGACCGATAGCAAACAAGTACCGCGAGGGAAAGATGAAAAGGTCTTTGAAAGGAGAGTCAAAGAGTGCTTGAAATTGTCGGGAGGGAACCGGATAGGCGCCGGCGATGCGCCCCGGTCGGATGTGGAATGGTGTTGAGCCGGTCCGCCGATCGACTCGGGGCGTGGACCAGCGTGGATTGTGGGGGCGGCCAAAGCCCGGGCTTTTGATACGCTCGTGGAACGCCGTCTNACAATGTGGATTGTGGCATGGTATTTCTCCGGGACATCAAATACGACACAAGGAACCATAACCAACGCTTCGAAATGATCAAGTTACATTTTTTTGCATTTTATGGCAATTAAACTGGAATTCTGCCACTCGTGTCTGTATTATCGCCTGACATGGTCCAGATTGGACGCCTTGGTATAGAGTCGGTACCGGATAACATGATATTTCTCTGGGACATAAAATACGACACAAGGAACCATAACCAACGTTTCGAAATGATCAAGTTACATTTTTTGGTATTTTATGGCAATTAAACTTGAATTCCGCCAGTCGTGCCTTTACGATCGCCTGCCATGGTCCAGGTCGGACGCCTTGTTATGGAGCCGGTACCGGATCAGATGATATTTATCCTGGACATCAAATATGACCCAAGGAACTATAACCAACGCTTCGAAATGATCAAGTTACATATTTTGGCATTTTTTGGCAATTAAACTTGAATTCCGCCAGCGATGCCTATATTATCGCTTGCCACAGTCCATGCCGGACGCCTTGGTATGGAGATGGTACTGGATAGCATGATACTTCTCCGGGACATAAAATATGACACAAGGAACAATAACCAACGCTTCGAAATGATCAAGTTACATTTTTTTGCATTTTATTGTAATTAAACTTGAATTCCGCCACTCGTGCCTGTATTATCCAAACTGGACGCCTTGGTACAGAGCTGGTACCGAATAGCATGATATTTGTCCGGAACATCAAATACGACCCAAGGAACCATAACCAATGCTTCGAAACGATCAAGTTACATCTTTTGGCATTTTATGGCTATTAAACTAGAATTCCGCTAGTCGTGCCTGTATTATCGCCATCCATGGTCCAGGCCGGACGCCTTGGTATGGAGACGATACCGGATCGCATGATATTTTTCTGGGACAACAAATAAAACCCAAGGAACCGTAACCAACTCTTCAAAATGGTCAAGTTACATTTTTTGTCTTTTTATGGCAATTAAACTGGAATTCCGTCAGTCGTGCGAGTAGTATCGCCTGCCATGGTCCAGGACGGACGCCGTGGTACATAGCCGGTACCAAATCGCATAATATTTGTCCGGGACATCAAATATGACCCAAGGAAACATAACCAACGCTTTGAAATGATCAAGTTACATATTTTGGCATTTTTTGGCAATTAAACTTGAATTCCGCCAGTCATGCCTGTATTATCGCCTGCCATGGTGCAGGTCGGACTCCTTGGTACGGAGCCAGTACCAAATCTCATGATCTTTGTCCGAGACATCAAATACCACACAAGGAACCATAACCAATGCCTCGAAATGATCAAGTTACATTTTTGGCATTTTATGGCAATTAAACTGGAAATTTCGTCCAAGGCTAAATACGGACGAGAGACCGATAGCGAACAAGTACCGCGAGGTAAAGATCAAAAGGTCTTTGAAAATCGAGTCAAAGAGTGCTTGAAATTGTCTGGAGGGAAGCGGATAGGGGCCGGCGATGCGCCTCGATCGGATGTGGAATGGTGTTGAGCCGGTCCGCCGATCGACTCGGGGCGTGGACCATCGTGGATTGTGGCATGATATTTCTCCGGGACATCAAATACGACACAAGGAACCATAACCAACGCTTCGAAATGATCAAGTTAAATTTTTTGGTATTTTATGGCAATTAAACTTGAATTCCGCCAGTCGTGCCTCTACTATCGCATGCCATGGTCCAGGTCGGACGCCTTGTTGTGGAGCATGTACCGGATCACATGATATTTATCCTGGACATCAAATATGACCCAAGGAACCATAACCAACACTTTGAAACGATCAAGTTACATATTTTGGTATTTTTTGGCAATTAAACTTGAATTTCGCCAGTCATGCCTGTATTATCGCCTGCCATGGTCCAGGTCGGACTCCTTGGTACAGAGCCAGTACCAAATCCCATGATCTTTGTCCGGGACATCAAATAAGACCCAAGGAACCATAACCAACGCTTCGAAACGATCAAGTTACATCTTTTGGCATTTTATTGCCATTAAACTAGAATTCCGCTAGTCGTGCATGTATTATCGCCATCCATGGTCCAAGCCGGACGCCTCGGTATGGAGCCGATACCGGATAGCATGATATTTTTCCGGGACATAAAATACAACCCAAGGAACCATAACCAATGATTCGAAATGATCAAGTTACATTTTTTGGCCTTTTATGATAATTAAAGTGGAATTCCGTCAGTCGTGCATGTATTATCACCTGCCATGGTCCAAGTCGGACGCCTTGGTATGGAGCTGATACCAGATCGTATGATATTTTTCCGGGATATCAAATACGAACCAAGGAACCATAACCAATGCCTCGAAATGATTAAGTTACATTTTTTGGAATTTTATGCCAATTAAACTGGAATTCCGCCAGTCGTGCCTGTATTATCGCCTGCCATGGTCAAGGCCGGACGCCTTGGTTCACAGCCGTTACCGGATGGCATGATATTTTTCCGGGACATCAAATATGACCCACATAACCATAAACAACGCTTCGAAATGATAAAATTACACTTTTTGGCATTTTATGGCAATTAAACTGGAATTCCGCCAGTCGTGCATGTATTATCGCCTGCCATGGTCTAGCCCGGACGCCTTGGTACGGAGCCGGTACCAGATCTCATGATTTTTTTTCGGGACATCAAATACAACCCAAGGAACCATAATCAACACTTGGAAATGATCAAGTTACATTTTTTGGCATTTTATGGCAATTAAACTGGAATTCCGTTAGTCGTGCAGGTATTATTGCCTGCCATGGTCCAGGTCGAACGCCTTGGTACGGAGCCGGTACCGGATCGCATGATATTTTTCCGGGATATCAAATATGACCCAAGGAACCATAAGTAAAGCTTTGAAATGATCAAGTTACATTTTTTTGGCATTTTATAGCAATTAAAAAGGAATTCCGACAGTCGTGCCTGTATTATCGCCTACCATGGTCCAGGATGGACGCCTAGGTATGGAGCCGATACCGGATCACATGATATTTTTCCGGGACATCAAATACAACCCAAGTAACCATAACCAACGCTTTGAAATGATCAAGTTACATTTTTTGGCATTTTATGGTAATTAAACTGGAATTCCGCCAGTCGTGCCTGTATTATCGCCTGCCATGGTCCAGGCCGGACGCGTTGGTACGGCGCCGGTACTGGGTCGCATGATATTTGTCCGGGACAGTAAATATGACCCAAGGAACTATAACCAATGCTTAGAAATGATCAAGTTACATTTTTTGGCATTTTATGGCAATTAAACTGGAATTCTGCTAGTCGTGCCCGTATTAGCGCCTGCCATGGTCCAGGCCGGACACCTTTGTACGGAGCCAGTACCGGATTGCATGATATTTGTCTGGGACATCAAATAAGACCCAAGGAACCATAACCAACGCCTCGAAATGATTAAGTTACATTTTTTGGAATTTTATGCCAGTTAAACTGGAATTCCAACAGTCGTGCCTGTATTATCGCCTACCATGGTCCAGGCCGGACACCTTGGTACACAGCCGTTACCGGATGGCATGATATTTTTCCAAGACAGCAAATATGACCCACAGAACCATAAGCAACGCTTCGAAATGATCAAATTACATTTTTTAGCATTTTATGGCAATTAAACTGGAATTCCGCCAGTCGTGCATGTATTATCGCATGCCATGGTCCAGCCTAGACGCCTTGGTACGGAGCCGGTACCGGATCGCATGATATTTTTCCGGGATATCAAATATGACCCAAGGAACCATAACCAACACTTCGAAATGATCAAATTAAATTTTTTGGTATTTTATGGCAATTAAACTGGAATTCAGCCAGTCGTGCGTGTATTATCGCCTGCCATGGTCCAAGCCGGACGCCTTGGTACGACGCCGGTAACGGCTCACTTGATATTTGTCTGGGACATTAAATATGACCCAAGGAACCATAACCAATGCTTCAAAATGATCAAGTTACATTTTTTGGCATTTTATGGCAATTAAACTGGAATTCCGCTAGTCGTGCCTCTATTATCGCATCCATGGTCCAGGCCGGAGGCCTTGGTATGGAGCAGGTACTAGACCGCATGATATTTTACCAGGACATCAAATACAACCCAAGGAATCATAACCAACTCTTTTAAATGATCAAGTTATATTTTTTGGCATTTTATGGCAGTTAAACTGGCATTGCGCCAGTCGTGCCTGTATTATCGCCTGCCATGGTCCAGGCCGGACGCCTTGGTACGGAGTCGGTACCGCATCGCATGATATTTTTCCGGGACATCAACTACGACCCAAGGAACCATAACAAACACTTTGAAATGATCAAGTTAATTTTTTTGGCATTTAATGGCAATTAAACTGGAATTCTGCAAGTCGTGCCTGTAATATTTCCTGCCATGGTCCAGGCCGGATGCCGTGGTACGTAGCCGGTACTGAATTGCATGATATTTGCTCGGTACAAAAAATATGACCCAAGGAACCATAACCAAAACTGTGAAATGATGAAGTTAAATTTTTTGTCATTTTATAGCAATTAAACTAGAATTGCGCCAGCCATGCCTGTATTATCGCCTCCCGTGGTCCAGGTCGGACTCCTTGTTACGGAGCCGGTACTGAATCACATGATATTTGTCCGAGATATCAAATACTACACAAGGAACCATAACCAACACTTCGAAATGATCAAGTTACATTTTTTGGCGTTCTATGGCAATTAAACTGGAATTCCGCCAGTCGTGCCTGTATTATCGGCTGCCGTGGTCCAGGCCGGACGTCGTATGGAGCCGTTACCAGATCACATGATATTTTTCTAGGACATCAAATACGACCCAAGGAACCATAACCAACGCTTCGAAATGGTCAAGTTACATTTTTTGGCATTTTATGGCAATTAAACTGGAATTCTGTCAGTAGTGCATGTATTATCGCCTGCCATGAACCAGGCCGGACGCCTTGGAATAGAGTCGGTGCCGGATCACATGATATTTGTTCGGGATATAAAATATGACCCTAGGAACCATAACTAACGCTTTGAAATGATCAAGTTACATTTTTTGGCATTTTATAGCAATTAAACAGGAATTCTGACAGTCATGCCTGTATTATCGCCTGCCATGGTCGAGGCCGGACGCCTTGGTAAGGAGCCGGTACAGGGTCACATGATATTTTTCTGGGACATTAAATATGACCCAAGGAACCATAACCAACGCTTCGAAATGATCAAGTTACATTTTTTGGCATTTTATGGCAATTAAACTGGAATTCCGCAAGTCGTACCTGTATTAGCGCCTGCCATGGTCTAGGCTGGACGCCTTGTTACGGAGCCGGTACCGGATCGCATGATATTTTTTATGGACATCAAATACGACCCAAGGGACCATAACCGATGCTTTGAAATGATCAAGTTACATTTTTTGGCATTTTATGGCAATTAAACTGCAATTCCGCTAGTCGTGCATGTATTATCGCCTGCCATGGTCCAGGCCGGACGCCTTGGTACAAAGCCGGTACCGGATGGCATGATATTTCTCCAGGACATCAAATAAGACCCAGGGAACCTTAACCAACCGCTTCAAAATGATCAAACTACATTTTTTGGCATTTTATGGCAATTAAACTGCAATTCCGCTAGTCGTGCATGTATTATCGCCTGCCATGGTCCAGGCCGGACGCCTTGGTACGGAGCCAGTACCGGATCACATGATATTTATCCGGGACAGCAAATACGACCCAAGGAACCATAACAAACTCTTCTAAGTCATCAAGTTAATATTTTTGGCATTTTATGGAAATTAAACTGGACTTCTGTCAGTCGTGCATGTATTATCGCCTACCATTGTCCAGGCCGGACGCCTTGGTATGGAGCCGGTATCGGATCATATGATATTTGTCCGAGATATCAAATATGACCCAAGGAACCATAACCAACGCTTCAAAATGATCAAGTTACATGTTTTGGCATTTTATGGCAATTAATCTGTAATTCCGCCAGTCGTGCATGTATTATCGCCATCCATGGTCTAGGTCGGACGCCCTGGTATGGAGCCGGTACTGGATCGCATGATATTTTTTCGAGAAATCAAATACAACCCAAGGAACCATAACCAACTCTTCAAAATGATCAAGTTACATTTTTTGCATTTATTGCAATTAAACTGGAATTCTGCCAAGTCGTGCCTGTATTATCGCCTGCCATGGTCCAGACCGGACGCCGTAGTACGTAGCTGGTACCGAATCACATGATATTTTTCCGGGACATCAAATCTGACCCAAGGAACCATAACCAAAACTTCGAAATGATCGAATTACATTTGTTGGAATTTTATGGCAATTAATCTGGAATTCAGCCAGTCGTGCCTGTATTATCGCCATCCATGGTCTAGGCCGGACGCCTTGGTATGGATCCGGTTCTAGATCGCGTGATATTTGTTCGGGACATAAAATACAACCCAAGAAACCATAACCAACTCTTCGAAATGATAAAGTTACATTTTTTGGCATTTTATGGCAATTAAACTAGAATTCCGCCAAGTCGTGCCTGCATTATAGCCTTCCATGGTCCAGGCCAAACGCCTTGGTACGTAGCCGGTACCGAATCGCATGATATTTGTCCAGGACATCAAATAAAACCCAGGGATTCATAACCAATGCTTCTAAATGATCAAGTTAGATTTTTTGGAATTTTATGGCAATTAAACTGGAAATCCGCCAGCCGTGCCTGTCTTATTGCCTACAATAGTCAAGGCCGGATGCCTTGGTACGGAGCCGGTACCGGATCACATGATATTTCTCCGGGACATCAAATAAAACCCAAGGAACCATAACCAACACTTCGAAATGATCAAGTTACATTTTTTGGCATTTTATGGCAATTAAACTGGAATTCCGCCAGTTGTGCCTCTATTATCGCCTGCCATGGTCCAGGCAGGACGCCTTGGTACAGAGCCGGTACCGGATCGCATGATATTTCTCCAGGACATCAAATACGACCCACGGAACCATAACCAACCGCTTCGAAATGATCAAATTACATTTTTTGACATTTTATGGAAATTAAACTGGAATTCAACTAGTCTTGCATATATTATCGCCTACCATGGTCCAGGACGGACGCCTTGGTACGGAGCCGGTACCAGATCTCATGATATTTGTCCGGGACATCAAATACGACCCAAGGAACCATAACCAACACTATTAAATGATCAAGTTAACTTTTTTGGCATTTTATGGATATTAAACTGGATTTCCATCAGTCGTGTATGTATTATCGCTTGCCATTGTCCAGGCCAGACGCCTTAGTGTGGAGCCGGTAACTAATTGCATGATATTTGACCGGGATATCAAATATAACCCAAGGAACCATAAACAACACTTTGAAATGATCAAGTTAACTTTTTTGGCATTTTATGGCAATTAAACTGGAATTCCGTCAATTGTGCATGTATTATCACTTGCCATTGTCCAGGCCGGACGCCTTAGTATGGAGCCGGTAACGAATTGCATGATATTTCTCCGAGACATCAAATACAAACCAAGGAACCATAACCAACATTTCGAAATGATCAAGTTACATTTTTTTGTCATTTTATGGCAATTAAACTGGAATTCCGCCAGTCGTGCCTCTATTATCGCATCCAGGGTCCAGGCGGGACGTCTTGGTATGGAGCAGGTACTGGATCGCATGATATTTTACCAGGACATCAAATACAACCCAAGGAACCATAACCAACTCTTCGAAATGATCAAGTTACATTTTTTGGCATTTTATGACAATTAAACTGGCATTGCGCCAGTCGTGCATGTATTATCGCCTGCCATGGTCCAGGCCGGACGCCTTGGTACGGAGCCGGTACCGCATCGCATGATATTTTTCTGGGATATCAAATACGACCCAAGGAACCATAACCAAATGATTTGAAATGATCAAGTTACATTTTTTGGAATTTAATGGCAATTAAACTGGAATTTCGCAAGTCGTGCCTGTATTATTGCCTGCCATGGTCCAGGCCGGACGCCTTAGTACGGAGCCGGTATCGGATAGCATGATATTTGTCCGAGACATCAAATAAGACCCAAGGAACCATAAACAATGATTCAAAATGATNATGGAATTGCGCCAGTCATGCCTCTATTATCGCCTGTCGTGGTCCAAGTCGGACTCCTTGTATGGAGACGGTACTGAATCTCATGATATTTTTCCGAGACATCAAATACGACACAAGGAACCATAACCAACGCTTCGAAATGATCAAGTTACATTTTTTGGCATTTTATGGCAATTAAACTGGAATTCCGCCAGTCGTCCCTGTACTATTGCCTGCCATGGTCCAGGCCGGACGCCGTACGGAGCTGTTACCGGATCACATGATATTTTTCAGGACATCAGATACCACCCAAGGAACCATAACTAACACTTTGAAATGATCAAGTTACATTTTTTGGCATTTTATGGCAATTAAACTGGAATTCCGTCAGTCGTGCATGTATTATCGCCTGCCATGGTCACGGTCGGACGCATTGGTACGGTTTCCGTACCGGATCACATGATATTTGTCCGGGATATAAAACATGACCCAAGGAACCATAACTAACGCTTAGAAATGATCAAGTTACATTTTTTGGCATTTTATGGCAATTAATCACGAATTCGGACACTCGTGCCTGTATTATCGCCTGCCATGGTCCAGGCCAGACGCCTTGGTAAGGAGCCAGTACCGGGTCGCCTGATATTTTTCCGGCACATTAAATATGACCCAAGGAACCATAATCAACTCTTTGAAATGATCAAGTTACATTTTTTGGCATTTTATGGCAATTAAACTGGAATTTCGCCAGTCGTGTCTGTATTAGCACCTGCCATGGTCCAAGTCGGACGCCTTGTTACGGAGCCGGTACCGGATCACATGATATTTTTCCTTGACATAAAATACGACAGAAGGAACCATAACAAATGCTTCGAAATGATCAAGTTACATTTTTGGCATTTTATGGCAATTAAACTGTAATTCTGCTAGTCTTGCTTCTATTATCGCCTGCCATGGTCCAGGCCGGACGCCTTGTTACAGAGCCAGTACCGGATCTCATGATATTTGTCCGGGACATCAAATACAACCCAAGGAACCATAACCAACACTTTGAAATAATCAAGTTAACTTTTTTGGCATTATAGGGCAATTAAACTGGAATTCCGTCAGTCGTGCATGCATTCTCGCTTGCCATTGTCCAGGCCGGACGCCTTAGTATGGAGCCGGTAAATAATTGCATGATATTTGTCCGGGATATCAAATATGACCCAAGGAACCATAACCACCGCTTTGAAATGATCAAGTTACATTTTTTGGCATTTTATAGCAATTAAACTGGAATTCCGCCAGTCGTGCCTGTATTATCGCCTGCCATGTCCATGCCGGACACCTTGGTACGAAGCCAGTACCGGGTCACATGATATTTGTCTGGGACATTAAATATGACGCAAGGAACCATAACCAACGTTTCGAAATGATCAAGTTACATTTT
This sequence comes from Nicotiana paniculata, assembly GCA_005239505.1. Lineage (NCBI taxonomy): Eukaryota > Viridiplantae > Streptophyta > Magnoliopsida > Solanales > Solanaceae > Nicotiana > Nicotiana paniculata. Next base: position 22,689 of record ML306884.1, read on the forward strand.
TTTGAATTTTATGGCAATTAAACTGTAATTCCGCCAGTCGTGCAGGTATTATCGCCATCCATGGTCCATGCCAGATGCCTTTGCATGGAGCCGGTACCGGATCACATGATATTTTCCCGGGAAATCAAATACAACCCAATGAACCATAACCAACTCTTCGAAATGATCAAGTTACATTTTTTGGCATTTTATGGAAATTAAACTGGAATTCCGCCAAGTCGTGCCAATATTATCGCCTGCCATGGTCCAAGCCGGACGCCGTGGTACGTGGGCGGTACCGAATTGCATGATATTTGTCCAGGACATCAAATATGACCCAAGGAACCATAACCAAAACTTTGAAATGATCAAGTTACATTTTTTGGCATTTATTGCAATTAAACTGGAATTCCGCCAAGTCGTGCCTGTATTATCGCCTGCCATGGTCCAGGCCGAACGCCGTGGTACGTAGCCGGTACCGAATCACATGATATTTGTCCGGGATATCAAATATGACCCAAGGAACCATAACCAAAACTTTGATATGATCTAATTACATTTTTTGGAATTTTATGGAAATTAAACTGGAATTCAGCTAGTCGTGCCTGTATTATCGCCATCCATGGTCCAGGCCAGACGCCTGGGTATGGATCCGGTACCGGATCACGTGATATTTTTTGAGAACATCAAATACAACCCAAGAAACCATAACCAACTCTTCGAAGGGATCAAGTTACATTTTTTGGCATTTTATGGCAAATAAACTAGAACTCCACCAAGTCGTGCCTGCATTATCGCCTTCCATGGTCCAGGCCGGACACGTTGGTACGTAGCCGGTATCGAATCACATGATATTTTTTCGGGACATCAAATACAACCCAAGGAACCATAACCAACTCTTCGAAATGATCAAATTACATTTTTTGGCATTTTATGGCAATTAAACTGGAATTTCGTTAGTCGTGCCTGTATTATAGCCTGCCATGGTCTAGGCCGAACGCCTTGGTACGGAGCCGGTACCGGATCACATGTTATTTCTCCAGGGCATCAAATACGACCCCAGGAACCATAACCAACTCTTCGAAATGATCAAATTACATTTTTTGGCATTTTATGGCAATTAAAATGGAATACCGTGAGTCATGTATGTATTATCGCCTGCCATTGTCCAGGCCGGACGCCTTGGTATGGAGCCGGTACTAAATTGCATGATATTTTTCTGGGATATCAAATTAAACTGAAGGAACCATAACAAACGCTTCGAAATGATCAAGTTACATTTTTTGGCATTTTATGGCAATTAAACTGGAATTCCGCCAGCCGTGCCTGTATTATTGCCTACTATGGTCCAGGCTGGACACCTTGGTACGAACCCGGTACCGGATCGCATGATATTTTTCTGGGACATTAAATATGACCCAAGGAACCTTAACCAACGCTTCGAAATGATCAAGTTAAATTTTTTGGAATTTTATGGCAATTAAACTGTAATTTCGCCAATCGTGCATGTATTATCGCCTGCCATTGTCCAGGCCGGACGCCTTGGTATGGACCCGGTACTGAATTGCATGATATTTGTCCGGGATATCAAATTAAACCGAAGGAACCATAACAAACGCTTCGAAATGATCAAGTTACATTTTTTGGCATTTTATGGCAATTAAACTGGAATTCCGCAGTCGTGCCTGTATTATTTCCTGCCATGGTCCAGGTCGGACGCCTTGGTATGAAGCCGGTACCGGGTCGAATGATATTTGTCCGGGACATTAAATATGACCCAAGGAACCATAACCAAATCTTCGAAATGATCAAGTTACATTTTTGGGCATTTTATGGCAATAAAAATGGAATTCCGCCAGTCGTGCCTGTATAATCGCCTGCCATGGTCCAGGCCAGACGCCTTGGTACTGAGCCGGTACCCGATCGCATGATATTTCTCCGGGACATAAGATACGACCCAAGGAACCATAACCAACTCTTCGAATTGATCAAGTTACATTTTTTGGCATTCTATGGCAATTAGACTAGAATTCCGTCAGCCGTGCCTGTATTATTGCCTGCTATGGTCCAAGCCAGACGCCTTGGTACGGAGCCGGTACCGGATTGCACGATATTTGTCTGGGACATCAAATACGACTCAAGGAACCATAACAAATGCTTCGAAATAATCAAGTTACATTTTTTGGCATTTTATGGCAATTAAACTGGAATTCCGTCAATCGTGCATGTATTATCACCTGCCATGGTCGGCATTTTATGGCAATTAAACTGGAATTCCGCCAGTCGTGCCTGTATTATCGCCTGCCATGGTCCAAGCCAGACGCCGTGGTACGTGTCCGGTACCGAATTGCATGATATTTGTCCGGGACATCAAATATGACCCAAGGAACCATAACCAAAACTTCGAAATGATCAAGTTACATTTTTTGGCATTTATTGCAATAAAACTGGAATTCCGCCAAGTCGTGCCTGTATTATCGCCTGCCATGATCCAGGCCAGATGCCGTTGTACGTAGTCGGTACCGAATCGCATGATATTTGTCCAGGATATCAAATATGACCCAAGGAACCATAACCAAAACTTCGAAATGATCAAGTTACATTTTTTGGCATTTATTGCAATAAAACTAGAATTCCGCCAAGCCGTGCCTGTATTATCGCCTGCCATGATCCAGGCCGGACGCAGTGGTACGTAGCCGGTACCGAATCACATGATATTTGTCCGGGATATCAAATATGACCCAAGGAACCATAACCAAAACTTTGATATGATCGAATTACATTTTTTGGAATTTTATGGAAATTAAACTGGAATTCAGCTAGTCGTGCCTGTATTATCGCCATCCATGGTCCAGGCCAGACGCCTTGGTAAGGATCCGGTACCGGATCACGTGATATTTGTCCGGGACATCAAATACAACCCAAGAAACCATAACCAACTCTTCGAAAGGATCAAGTTACATTTTTGTCATTTTATGGCAAATAAACTAGAACTCCGCCAAGTCGTGCCTGCATTATCGCCTTCCATGGTCGAGGCCTGACGGGTTGGTACGTAGCCGGTGTCGAATCGCATGATATTTTTCCGGGATATCAAATACAACCCAAGGATTCATAACCAATGATTCGAAATGATCAAGTTACATTTTTTGGAATTTTATGGCAATTAAACTGGAAATCCGCCAGCCGTGCCTGTATTATTGCCTGCAATAGTCAAGGCCGGACGCCTTGGTAGGGAGCCGGTACCGGATCACATGATATTTCTTCGGGACATCAAATACAACCCAAGGAACCATAACCAACGCTTCGAAATGATCATATTACATTTTTTGGCATTTTATGGAAATTAAACTGGAATTCCGCCATTCGTGCCTCTTTTATCGCCTGCCATGGTCCAGGCCAGACGCCTTCTTACGGAGCCGGTACGGGATATCATGATATTGATCAGGGACATAAAATAAAACCCAAGGAACAATAACCAACGCTTCGAAATGATCAAGTTATATTTTTTTTGCATTTTATGGCAATTAAATTGGAATTCCGTTAGTCATGCCTGTATTATAGCATGCCATGGTCCAGACCGAACGCCTTGGTACGGAGCCGGTACCGGATCGCATGATATTTCTCCAGGGCATCAAATATGACCCAAGGAACCATAAAAAACACTTCGAAATGATCAAGATACAGTTTTTTGGCATTTTATGGCAATTAAACTGGAATTCCGCCAGCCGTGCCTGTATTATTGCCTGCTATGGTCCAGGCCGGACACCTTTGTACGGAGCCGGTACCGGATCACATGATATTTGTCTGGGACATTAAATATGACCCAAGAAACCATAACGAACGCTTTGAAATGATCAAGTTAAATTTTTTGGAATTTTAGGGCAATTAAACTCTAATGTTGCCAATCGTGCATGTATTATCGCCATCCATGGTCCAGGCCGGACGCCTTGGTATGTAGCCTGTACCGGATCACATGATATTTTTCAAGGAAATCAAATACAACTCAAGGAACTATAAGCAACACTAGGAAATGATCAAGTTGCATTTTTTGGCATTTTAGGGCAATTAAACTGGAATTCCGCCAGTCGTGCCTTTATTATTGCCTGCCATGGTCCAGGCTGGACTCCTTGGTACGAATCCGGTACCGGGTCGCATGATATTTTTCCGGGACATTAAATATGACCCAAGGAACCATAACCAATGCTTCGAAATGATTACGTTACATTTTTGGCATTTTATGGAAATTAAACTGGAATTCCGCCAGTCGTGCCTGTATAATCGCCTGCCATGGTCCAGGCCGGACGCCTTGGTACGGAGCCGGTACCCAATCGCATGATATTTCTCCGAGAAATAAAATATGACCCAAGGAACCATAACCAACACTTCGAAATGATCAAGTTACATNCGCCTTGGTACGGAGCCGGTACCGGATTGCATGATATTTGTCTGGGACATGAAATACAACCCAATGAACCATAACAAATGCTTCGAAATGATCAAGTTACATTTTTTGGCATTTTATGGCAATTAAACTAGAATTCCGTCAGTCGTGCATGTATTATCGCCTACCATGGTCGGCATTTTATTGAAACTAAACTTGAATTCCGTCAATCGTGCATGTATTATCGCCTGCCATGGTCCAGGCCGGACGCCTTGGTATGGAGTCGGTACCGGATCACATGATTTTATCCAGGGCATCAAATACGACCCAAGGAACCATAACCAACACTTCAAAATAATCAAATTACATTTTTTGGTATTTTGTGGCAATTAAACTGGATTTCCGTCAGTCGTGCATGTATTATCGCCTGCCATGGTCCAGGCCCGAGCATTGGTATGGAGCCGGTACTAGATCGCATTATATTTGTCCGGGACATTAAATATGACCCAAGGAACATTAACCAAGGCATCGAAATGATCAAGTAAATTTTTTGTGCATTTTATGGCAATTAAATTGGAATTCCGCCAGTCGTGCCTGTATTATCGGCTACCATGATCCAGGTCGGACGCCTTGGTACGGAGCTGGTACCGAATCCCATGATATTTTTCCGGCACATTAAATATGATCCAAGGAACCATAATCAACGCTTCGAAATGATCAAGTTACATTTTTTGGCATTCTATGGCAATTAGACTGGAATTCCGCCAATCGTGCCTGTATTATTGCCTGCTATGGTCCAGGCCGAACGCCTTGGTACGGAGCCGGTACCGGAGCACATGATATTTGTCCGGGCTATCAAATATGACCCAAGGAACCATAACCAACGCATCAAAATTATCAAGTTACATTTTTTGGCATTTTATGACAATTAAACTGGAATTCCGTCAGTCGTGCATGTATTATCGCCTGCCATGGTCCAGGCCGGACGCCTTGGTACGGAGCCGGTACCGGATCGCATGATATTTGTCCGGGATATCAAATAGGACCCAAGGTACCATAACCAACGCTTCGAAATGATCAAGTTACATTTTTTGGCATTTTATGGCAATTAACTTGGAATTCCGCAAGTCGTGCCTGTATTATTGCCTGCCATGGTCCAGGTTGGACACCTTGGTACGAAGCCGGTATCGGGTCGCATGATATTTTTTCGGGACATTAAATATGACTCAAGGAACCATAACCAACGGTTCGAAATGATCAAGTTACATTTTTTGGCATTATGGCAATTAAAATGGCATTCTACTAGAAGTGCCTGTATTATCGCCTTTCATGGTCCAGGCCGGACGCCTTGGTACGGAGCCGGTACCAGATCACATGATATTTGTCTGTGATATTAAATACGACCCAAGGAACCATAACCAACGCTTCGAAATGATCAAGTTACATTTTTTGGCATTTTATGGAAATTAAATTGGAATTCTGCCAGTCTTGCATGTATTATCGCCTTCCATGGTCCAGGCCGGAGGCCTTGGTACGAAGCCGGTACCGGATCCCATGATATTTTTTCAGGACATCAAATGTGACCCAAGTAACCATAACCAACGCTTCGAAATGATCAACTTACATTTTTGGCATTTTATGGCAATTAAATTGGAACTTCGGCAGTCGTGCCTGTATTACTGCCTGCCATGGTCTAGGCCGGACGCCTTGGTACGGAGCCAGTATCGGATAGCATGATATTTGTCCGAGACATCAAATACGACCCAAGGAACCATAACTAATGCTTCGAAATGATCAAGTTACATTTTTTGGCATTTTATGAAAATTAAATTGGAATTCTGCCAGTCTTTCATGTATTATCGCCTTCCATGGTCCATGCCGGAGGCCTTGGTACGAAACCGGTACCGGATCCCATGATATTTTTTCGGGACATCAAATGTGACCCAAGGAACCATAACCAACGCTTCGAAATGATCAACTTACATTTTTGGCATTTTATGGCAATTAAATTGGAACTTCGGCAGTCGTGCCTGTATTACCGCCTGGCATGGTCTAGGCCGGACGCCTTGGTACGGAGCCGGTATCGAATAGCATAATATTTGTCCGGGACATCAAGTACGACCCAAGGAACCATAACTAATGCTTCGAAATGATCAAGTTACATTTTTTGGAATTTTATGGCAATTAAACTGGCATTCTACTAGAAGTGCATGTATTATCGCCTGCCATGGTCCAGGCCGGACGCCTTGGTACGGAGCCGGTACCGGATCACATGATATTTTTCCGTGATATTAAATACGACCCAAGGAACCATAACCAACGATTCGAAATGATCAAGTTACATTTTTTGGCACTTTATGGAAATTAAATTGGAATTCTGCCAGTCTTGCATGTATTATCGCCTTCCATGGTCCAGGCCGGAGGCCTTGGTACGGAGGTGGTACTTGATCCCATGATATTTTTTCGGGACATCAAATGTGACCCAAGGAACCATAACCAACACTTCGAAATGATCAACTTACATTTATGGTATTTTATGGCAATTAAACTGGAATTCCGCAAGTCGTGCATGTATTGTTGCCTGCCATGGTCCAGGCCGGACGCCTTGGTATGGAGCCGGTATCGCATAGCATAATAATTGTCCGGGACATCAAATACGACCCAAGGAACCATAACCAACGCTTCGAAATGATCAAGTTACATTTTGTGGCATTTTATGGCAATTAAACTGGAATTCCGCTCTTTGTGCCTGTATTATCGCCGGCCATGGTCCAGGCTGGACGCCTTGGTACAGAGCCGGCACCGGATTGCAAGATATATGTTCGGGACATTAAATACAACCCAAGTAACCATAACCAGCGCTTTGAAATGATCAAGTTACATTTTTTGGCATTTTATGGCAATTAAATTGGAATTTCGCTAGTCGTTCCTGTATTATCGCCTGCCATGGTCTTGGCTAGAGGCCTTGGTACGGAGCCGGTACCGGATCACATGATATTTTTTCGGGACATCAAATACGATCGAAGGAACCGTAACCAATGCTTCGAAATGATCAAGTTACATTTTTTGGCATTTTATGGTAATTAAATTAGAATTCCGCCAGTCGTACCTGTATTATCGCCTGCCATGGTCCAGGCCAGAGGCCTTGGTATGGAGCTGGTACCGGATCGCATGATATTTTTCGGGATATCAAATACGACCGAAGGAACCATAACCAATGCTTCGAAATGATCAAGTTACATTTTTGGCATTTTAGGGAAATTAAACTGGAATTCTGCCAGTCCTGCCCGTATTATCACCTGCCATGGTCCAGGCCGGAGGCCTTGGTACGGAGCCGGTACCGGATC
>MDKI01132872.1:0-57291 GCA_005239505.1 Nicotiana paniculata
ATGCGCATAAAATGTAAGGTATATCACATGTTAAACTATGCAATTTAGTCTCGCATCAACTGCTCAGACAACAAATCGCCCCAAACATGATCAACAGTCTCACATGACACCACAACGCGCCAATAGGCCATAACTCGAACATGACACATAAAGAAATGACTCAGGAAAAGACTACTCAACTCACGCAACTAATAAGAACTTTCCTCAGAAAATAGGAAGTAAAACATAAGAAAAATAAATATAGGAACCTTACTCATCATCACACTGTTGCGGCATGCAACCCAATCCAAATAACATACCCGTGGCGGAGTGCCACCCGGTCCCATCATAAAATTCACATAAGGAAATATACACGGAGCTGAATTGCTCACTATTACAAATTACTGAATATCGATCATAAGCACACTAAGTGCATAATACCATCCTGGGGAGACTGATAAAGCCATATGCTCACATAACTCAAGCACAACTGAGGTGCGATATATATGTATACTCCGGATCTCAAGAGCTGTCCTGCTCACATAACATCATCACCACGCGGAGATCTGAACACATAAGAAATTATCAAGCCGTTTCACAACTCACACGGCACAATCATATTATCACATGAATTTGACGAAGACGGAACAACATCCATTGTTCTAATACCTTTCCATGAAAAGCGCTCTACTGAAATGAACATGCCTAGCTCATACGGAGCCCATAATCATATTTAAATCCATCCACAAACATCGAGTCTACCTTGCTCGCACCAAACTAAGATAATAGCTTTACCGGGTCCATATTAACCCACTTTATCTCATAATACGCGATAACAACCATCATAGCCGGGACAAACACCCCACAATCCACAACCAAATGAACTGAACGCCTTCCAAGCATAAATTCTCAAATAAGCAATATTGCACTTCTTTATACTCAGTCCAAATCTTCAATCCATTAAGTGACTACATGTCAGACTTATGCAATCTTCTCGTGGTTACGCTCCCACGACCATCCACACCAGGTAACAATCTGCACCTCCGCATCACCGACCACACTAATACTGCAAAACACATCAAGAACCCATGACCAGGGTGCAAAGCCTTTTTCACTGAATATCGATCTCAGGTGACACCGAAGATAACACCAGCTTACTGTGAGCTTCTCATCCGAGCTCATGACATCCTTGTTAACACCGAACCGCAACCTCGATTCCTTACTTCCAGTTACACACTGTTTACTGCACCTAACATGCCAATATGAGATTGCACAAGAATTCCATCATAACTCCAGAACCACTAACAGGGGAAACACCTCATCATATAGAAACTTCTTACTTTCCTCAATTCAAGAGAACAATAACAACACTCAAGTGAATTCTCACAATCACCCAACATGCAAATCCTTAAGTAGTGGTCTGAACCACCATAAAACCTTCCGGGATCCACCTACACCTGACAGGCCATAGCACTTGAATGCTCCCACATGAAATCTATTACGACGGCCGACAAGCCCCGCACATACCAGCCCAAACCACATGCATAGTTTAATTACACTGACGAAACTGATCACTGCCATAAATGTTCCATTTCAACCATGGCTAATCAATATATATTCTTTTAATCATCTTCAATTGCCTCAGGAATAATAGTAACTTCCTTCAACTCATAGCAAACTCAACCCTCACTCATCTCGAGTGATCTTGATTCACGAGACCATGCTGCCTAAATCCCGCAACCCGTCTCATACCCTCCTGATAATCTTTTTACAACCCGAAGTTTATTTTTCTCACTCCTCCAATACTACCCTGCATGCTGAAAATAACATAAAACACTCCAACCATTTTCCCTTTCTCTGAAATTATGCTGCAAAAGCTCAATTCTTGATCATACAGGCCTTTAACCCTTAAACGCCTCATTCTTAACTTTGAATTCACTAGGACTGCTATTGAGAGTCACCCACTTTGACTGGCCCTGAATACAATCAACTCCAAGGCTCTTCTACTACATGAACACCCTTTTCCTTGAAGCACGTGACTGGGTCACTACCCTGACAACTCACCTATGCCTTAAGCATAATTCTGAATCTTCCAAAGCCTAACCCTGGTCCGACAGGGCCAACTTTTGCACACATTCATCAAATCCCATGCACAATCACCATTTTACTCCTTTACCTTAGCTATAATAACTTGCCAACATGCCGACAATCCGTAACCCTATGATAACACAATCCTTCAACCCAACTGCAGGTGGTGGGACTCCCCCACTTAGCCCGAAGCTACTCCTTGCACCACTCTAGACCCTGCTGAGATCCTTTCTTCTTTGTTAACATGATCTTGCTCAACCAATCCGTCCAATTCTTCCAAATTCTCTTGTCAGCACTCCCTAAATACTCAAATCCTCTAGCATCATTCACACATTCTGCCTCCTACCGAATAGCCACTAGAATCCCTCGCAGAAACTTGCCAACCATGCCACTGGTAACCTATTCGCCGGAGATAACCCGCATGTGGAAATCACCAACGGATACCTTCCAACGTCGCTGAAATGAACACTCTCTGTGAAATCAATACCCCATCCTACGCCCTGCTTCATTTACCAACTTTACTAGTCCGTCCGCTCCTCATGGACATCCATTAAATGCGCGATAATATATTCTAGTTCCTAGCTATACTGCATCCTTCTTCATATCAACAACTCCTCTCTTCTGCATCTAACCTTCCGCCGAAATGACCCACATTTCAACTTAAGCTCGTGGACCCAATCACCATCCATAAAAACTCTCAAATTTTCCCTCAAGGTAGGCAACTATCTTACCACTGAACTCCTGTGCTACTGTCACTCTCCCACTTGTTAAACTCATTCCTTTAAACGACTACCTGACCTCCGTTCCTTACACCTGGCCTTTTAGAAAGGGAACCACCGCCTAGCACTTTTCACATATCTTCCTTCATCGTATGCTGCCCAATTTCTGCCTCAATTCAATATCATTCTCTGTAGTTCTTAATCCAGCAGTTTGCCAAGACTTCAAACTCTCCGAGGATCACCTTTCTCGAGCTGCCTTCGTTATCAATACTTATACAGTACTGAACCACCGCCTCTCACGGTCTCTGACAACCGCTTCTTCAATACTTCTTAACAATACTCCGACCCAATGCAACCGAAAAACTATAGCACCGACAGACTTAACACATTCCATTCGATTAGTGATGACGACATCATATCACAGGTGCATATCCCACCTCACTTGAAAACACCAAGCCTTACTGCCTTATCAACCCCAACCGAACCATTCACAATCCAAATGCCCTTCCTCTGCCAGAACTAAAATACCGAAATCTCGAAATCACGCTCTGAGAAGACCTCCCTTCAAACCATTCATCAAGACTCAACATATGGGTAAGCGTTCTATCATCATATCGAAATCGCGCGATTACCAATTGTAAACATCATCACAACCTGGGCATAACCTCAAAGCTCTTAGAAACGCAGCTACTGATCTGAAACAACATATTATCCTTCTGCAGGGCAACGACAATAGACTCAATCAACTTCGTAGGGAGAAACATCCCGCACCACACCCATAGTACCATTTCAATTCCTCAAATTCCTGATTCATAGCAAGTGCTCCGCGATGTGTAAGATTGAGTAGGAATAAACCTAGGCATAAGCCTCAAAGGAATCGAATCGCACGATGAGGAATCAAGAAGGGAAGTACTCCTAACAGCCATGTAGACTCTCGAAGATAAGTACGGACGTCTCCGTACTGATCTGCAAGACTCTACTAGACTTGCTCATGACTAGTGAGACTTAAGGGAACCTGGAGCTCTGATACCATGTTGTCACGACCCCAAATCCATTAGGTCGTGATGACGCCGGACATCATTGTCAGGCAATCCAATCATCGAATAGTTAAGTGAAATTTTCCTGTTTTAGCATTTATTAAAATCATTACCTTTCACTTTATTACATAATAAGTGAATAGAATCCGTTAAGTAAATACGATGGTTTAAATATTCTATTTTAGCAAATATATCCCAAACAAATCCCAGAATCCAGTGTCACAAGTACATGAGCAATTTCTAAGAATTTTTCAATTTCTACAAAGCTTTTCCGAAATACAATTGGACAAGGAAATTAAAATAAAATAATACAATACGAGGGAGACTCTGTCTGCTGCGGATTGCCTCCGGATAATGCAGCTCGCCTAAGTCTCCAAACCAGCCACATCGCTATGAAGGTACTTGTGCAATAAAAATGCACATCAAGTGTAGCATGAGTACGAAAACAATGTGTACTCAGTAAGTCGCCTGCCTAACCTCAGAGAGGTAGTGACGAAAGGTCGAATTAGACACTTGCTAGAGGTCAATTTAGTATATTCAATTGAGACGCTAAGCATGAATGTCATAGACAATTTATTAAGATAAGGAATAAATAATATCAACTTCTTCCACATTTAACACTTTAAATCTTCGTCATTTCAGTTGACAATTTAAATAATAATCCGGGATAAGAAACATCAAACTTATTTCACATTTTACACATCAATTATCCTTCCTCATAACTGGCATTAAAACTTCCTTAGGCCGATAAACATATATAAATCATAGCAAATACGTAGTAAATATCATGCGCAAGCAATGCTGAGAGTCGACGGCCCAAACCAACATAAACATAAATTGTGCACTGCCGAGGGTCGAACGGCTCGAACCATAGATGCATCTATTTTCCCTGCTCGCGAATCAATCATGCTACGCGATCAACATAATAATAATAAGGCTAACCTGCTCGCGATTCATACCTACGGCTCAGGTGCTCATATGTACACGTATTCACATAATAAATCCGCATTTTTATCAAGAAAACAGCTTCTTAGGAAATGATAAAAACCTCTTAAAGGAACATGAAAAATAGCATTTAAATCTTTGTTTTGAAACTCATGTTTCAAGTTTAATAATATTCAATAATATAACCTTATCAGGTATACAATTATTTACGAAGGAAATCAATTCTCTTTCTAGTTGATTAAGAAAATGAACTCTAGTCTTCTTAGATATTCAATTACTATTTTCATTATATTAGCGGTCTAATATTACTGGCAATATCACATGCACAACAAGTAAGGCATGCTAGTGGGTCCTAGACTACCCGGACATGGCATAATAGTAGCTATGCACGGACTCCCGTCACCTCATGCGTACGTAGCCCCCGCAGATAGTAGCCCATACTTAATTAGTTCACCTAGGGAGACAATTCCCCCTCACAAAGTTAGAAAGGAGACTTACCTCGCCTCGAAATTTCATAACCGGCTTCCAAGCCCTTCTGACGACTCCAATGGATGCACAACACCCCAAAAATACCAAATAACGGGCAAAGCAATGAAAATTCACTCTAATAACCATTATAAATTCAAATTATATAATTTCTCAACTCCGCTCAATGAATTGACCAAAATGCCCACGTGCCCGCATTCCGAAATTTGTCGAAGATAAACTCTACCCATAGCTTTACTAGTTCAAATATACAACTTACTCAAATATTCATGCTCAATTCATGGCTAAAATCATAATTATCAAATTTCTAGGTTTTCTTCAAAATTTCCAATTTTTCCACAATTTTCATGTTTTAATCCATGCATATACCTTGTATTTAACTTGAGATGATAATGAATCACTTACCTATTGATGCTTGATGAAAATCACCCTTTAAAATCCTCCAAAATCGCCCCAACCATGAGAAATATATGAGAGAAATGGCAAAAACCCGTTTAAAATATATCACTGCCCAGCATTGCCCCTCTATGCGATCGCATGAAGGCCTTTGCGATCGCATAGGCCAAACTTGCTGCCCTTTGAATCCTTCTGTGCGTTCGCACAAGCATGCCTGCGATCGCACAAGCATGCCTGCGATCGCACGGGCCTTTTCCAGCTCCCTCCAAATTCCTTCTCCGCGATTGCAGCTTCAACCATGCGTTCGCACAGGCCAACCCAGCAGCCCCCAGGTGCACTATGCGATCGCACACCCCTTCATGCGATCGCACAGACCAAAAAATCCAACCTTCAAATTTCCTTCCGCGTGATCGCACAACAATGGCCGTGATCGCATTTCACACCAGATGCACTAGCAAACAGCAGCAGCAAATCACTCAAAAATGACCCGAAACACACCCGAGGCCCCCGGGACCCCGTCCAATCACACGACTCAGTCCCATAACATCCCACGGACTTGATCGAGGCTTCAAATCACATTGAACAACGCCGAAATCATGAATCGCACTAAAATTCAAACTTTATGAACATTGAAATTTCAAACTTCCACATTCGATACCGAAACATATCAAACCGATTGACCTCAAATTTTGCACACAAGTCATATTTGACAATACGGACATGTTCCAACTTCTGGAATCTCATTCCGACTCCGATATCAAATTTCTATGTCCGGTCGGATTTCTCAAAAACTTTCAAATTATGATCTTTGGTCAAATGACTTACGGACATCTGAATTCACTTCCGATCGTGCTCCCAACTCCAGAATTACCATACGAAGCTATTCCCAGACTCGGAATCCTAAGTGGACATCTATAACAGTGAAATTCCTTACAACCCAAATTTATGAAATTCTTCAAAAATTCTATCTTCCATAATATACGCCGAAACGTTCACGAGTTATCCAAAACCTGATCCAGACATACGCCCAAGTCCGAAATCATCATACGAACCTGCAGGAACCTTCAAATCCTGATTCAGAGGTCGTTTACTCAAAATTCCAATCTTGGTTAATTTCTCCAACATAAGGCTTCCGAATTAAGAATTTGCTTTCCAAATTAACTCTAAACTTCCCGAAATTCAATTCCGACCATGCCCACCGGTCATAATACCTGAAACGAAGTTGCTCACGGCCTCAAACTGCTGAACGACACGCTAGAGCTCAATACGACCGGTCAGGTCGTTACTTTATGAGAACCTCAAGCCTGAGGTGGTGCAACTGTAGCAGCCGAGGAACTAGACGGATGAGTTTATCCCCCACTGAAATTACGTTGCAAATTTGGTCAGTTTGCCTTTATATGACCATTGTCTCTGCAATGGTAGCAACTGTGGAACCCGAGCTTGCACTGACCTGAATGTTTCCACTTACACGTATCACAAAGACCTTGTTGTTGTGAATGTTGCTCAACATGACTCGGGCTATATGAGTATGGTGTCCTAAAAATCCTGATTCTGGCGAGACTAGTTTTCATAACTCTGAGTACGTCTTAAGGAAGGCCACAACCTGACTGATGACTGGACTGAGCTGATGCTAATGACCTCTTATTAAGGGAACCCCTTCCTCCTCCGCTGGATGTACCACTAAACCCGCCCGTTGTCCGAACTTTCTTGTTATGCTTCTTTTCTTATCTCTTTTGTTGTATGTCTTTTTCTAAGTGCTTGGTGAAACCTACAACAGAGGAGAAAGTTGTCATTCCTACTGCTGCAGCTGATGTCATATCCTTAATGTGGGAAGCCAAACCGCCAACAAACCTGCAGATCTTTGATTTTTTTGTCTTAACCATGTGAAGAGCATGCTTAACCAAACTTATGAATTCCATGTATTAATCTTGCACACTTTTGTTCACATGCTTGAGTTTCTCGAATTCTGTAGCCGTAGATTCCCTATCATCTTCTGGTATAAAATTAGCCATGAAGGCCTTTTCAAATTCTTCCTAAGTAGGCAGACCATCATCTTCATCTCTTTCCTTTTCCCACATCTCAAACCAAACTCCAGCCACATCTCTAAGCTGGTAGGCAGCCAACTCCACAACTTCATCGTCAAATGCCTTCATCGCTCGGAGGGCTTTTGTGATATCCTCCAGCCATATCATTGGATCTTTATCAACTATTGTACCACAGAATAATGGAGGACTCAGCTTCAAAAATTAATTCACTCTTGAGGACTTAGAATTATTTTGTCTATTTGATTGATGTGGAATCTCAGCTCTTCTCTCGTTCTGGTTGGCCATGAAGGCTTTAAACATCTCCATAACACCGTTGACAACATTAAACATCTGACCCCCCCTGGAGATATAGCTGTCTGAGCCGGAACTGCTGTTGGGGGTGGTACTGGATCTTGAGGTACTTGCTCATCATGCTCTACCCATTATTCATGTTCAACTCGGGATACTTGAACCCCTGTTGTTGATTTATCCTTCCTTTTTTGAGTTGAAGCCTTCTTAGTTCTACCTTGAGCCACAATATTAGCAATATTTTCTTGAGCAACATCTTGAGTGTCGGTGTCTGAGTTGAGAGTACGAGCCATTTCTGCGAGTTTTAGAGAAACAAATACATTAATAATTTCTTAAAGGTAGGATCTACTGCACTATCTAAAGTATGAAAAATCAATGAGACTTTTCCTAAATGCTTGTAGCCTCCTATTTATAAGTATGGCATGCTTCATACCCATAAATAAGACTCTAGTGACATAGCTTCATAGACCCCCAGGACTCTATAAACCTGATGCTCTGATACCGAGTTTGTCACGACTCATTTTTTGAACAAGCTGTGATCGGCACCCGTTCACTAAATTTGACCGAACAAACCATGTGCGCTTATCAAAATAATTATAACCTCAAACTTTATATGCAACAAGACAATACTTTAACCAAATACTTTTAATTAATTTGTTATCTAAAATAGACGGATTCCAAAACTTTATTCATAGTAACTACTGAAATGCTGCAAAGTTATTATCAAAAATACCTAAACCTTAACCCACCGATTGTGTCTATGAAGCCTCTATTAATAAACTGACGCACTTCTCAGGACATGAGATTTCTTGACTAGTTCTCCAAGTAAACAAAGAAATAGCTAAATAATGACGACTCAAAGGAGTACTCCACGAACAAAAGTGAAGATCACCAATAGCACTGAAAGTGAGGGAAGTCCTAACCTGTAGCATGCTCGCCTGCAAAATCGGTTCCTACATTGTACCGCAGACCAACGCAGGTTCTCAAAAAAGAATGTCAGTACCATCAATTGTACTCAGTGAGTCTCAACAAATGGGGACGAAACTTTAATAAAATATATATTACAAGCAAAGATTCTAAATGCATGAAAAACATAAAGCTTCTACGAACAGTTCTAAGATAATTACATAACAACAGTTTATGAATATTCTAAAAGAAATTCTTTCTTTTTCTTTCTTATCTAAAAAAATACTTCACTTTATGCTTCGAGAGTTCCAGCTATCCTGACTTATTTCTGTCTTAGCCGCCGTGTGATCGATACGGGTTCGATCCCAACCTGATTTTATATGCCCAATCCACTAGGTGACACTCACTTCATGGTTCTCAACGCTCATGTATCATACCTTAGCCTGGCTAGGTAAATTCTCAGCAACGAGACCCTCGATTCATGGGCTCCCTACTTTGGCACAAGTAGTTTCATGAAGTCAACACCTTGATCGGGACCCTCGACCTGGATGATTACCCCTTTGCAGAATAGAGGAAACTCACAAAAATACTTTAATAATAAATTGTTATGTGTGACCTTGCTTGGATCAAAATCAACTTCTCAACTTTATTGACCATTCAAATCTAAATCTTTTCTGGAACAACCTATACATACTCGTACTGGTATCCTTAAATGTAGCATGAAAAGTATGAATTAAACATTCAAAAGTATTTATAATGATTCTTGCTTCTTCATGAATTTTCAACATGAAATAGCATATAAGAATAACACAAAAATCTGAAAATTTATGCACATATATCATAATAACTCATCTAAACTTTAGCTAGAACAATTTTATGTTAATAGGTACTCACTCGCTCCAATTAAGTACATATTGACTCTTTTAAGCAATTCATCAAGCACCTTGTATGTGTGCTTGTGTGAGTTAAACCAATTTAGTAAAGGGTTATATCCACTCACCTCAAAACTCCTCGAGCCAACACTTAGGCCCCAATCCAATTTATACCCATCAAACAATCGATTCTACAACAACCAACGCACTTTAGTTAATTTCAAAGTTTCAATCTAAACATGAAACTTAATGTTGATACAGAGAAAGAAGGGAATTAACAATACACTTCTTACCTACTATTAATGCAAGATAATTGACAATAGAAAATTTATATACCTGAGTTCAAGAAATAGTGATTTGTAAGGAAACCCAAAACTTTCCGTTGCCTGCGTGAGTAAGAAGCAAGGCTGCCTCTGTTTTGTGGTATTCTGTTTCGTGAGTGGACAAAATACTTGTTCTATTTTTTGTATAAGGTTTTCTTAAAATCATTTTTCCTTCCAACATCCCTTTATAGGTTTTAGGCTTGTCCCCCCCCCCCTCTTTATGTTTTTTGGTTAGGCTTCTCTCTCTCTCTCTCTCTCTCTCTCTCTCTCTCTCTCTCTCTCTCTCTCTCTCTCTCTCGGCGCACGTTAAGCGTGCTTCGCTAACAAGAGCTGATCGGAAATAAGGAGAGGAAGACCAAAACAAGACTGTGACAAAGGTTCAATTAACGGAGTTCATTGCATCAGGAAGCCGGAATGAAAGTTTGGGAAGAAATTTTCCACAAATAGGAATCCTAGGATGCGAAAAAGGGAAATATATCGATAATGACTAATTCTGAAGGATCTAGTGCCATGAAGATGAATTCACCACACAATTTAGGAAATTCGAGTCCTAGTATGGTGAATTCCACGCCTAAATCTGATGGTGTGGTGATTGGTGTGGAAAGCCCAGCAACATCCACTATTTCATTGACTGCTACTGTTCCATTAACAAAAACAGTGAACATCCGGAATGAGAAGAGTATGACGGTGAAAGGAGTACTCAACCAAGAGACTACTGGCACTACAAGCAAAATAACCCAAGTGGAGGAGCTAAAAGGCAATGAACAGAGTACTAGCAATGCACCAAACCAGGAGAATCCAGATTCTAGGAAGGGTGAGAAAACTTGGGAAAATTTGTTTACTAGTAACAAGATGGCTGCAAGGGGAATGGATCTAGTATTCCTACCCCCTATGATTCAAGATGGAGTTAGAAAAGTGCAATTACAACAGGAGGAGATGAAAGCTGAAAATGCAAAGTGGCAGAAGGTTGTTATACTGTATGTTATTTAGGACTCGCCATCAATAGGATCCATGGAGCGGTTTATAGCCTCACAATGGAATTTTGCTGCTAATCCAAAAATCTATTACCATAATGAAGGGTATGTTATTCTACTGTTCAATAACATGGAAGATATAAATGAGGTGTTGTACTCAGGGCCACACACTATGGGAACAAAGACGATAATACTAAAGTCATGGTCAGCTGATTTTAATTTCTATGATGAAGTCCTAAAGACTATACCATTGTGGTCCAGCTTCCCAAATTTACCTCTGAATTATTGGGGAAGGATGACTTAGTCGAATTGCAAGTGGTTTGGGATGTCGTATATATGCTGATGAATGCACTAGTACAACAAGGATCTCTTATGCTAGAGTCCTTATTGAAATGGATATAACTAAATACCTACCAAAGAGCATCATTGTACAAGACCCATTTGGAAAGGAATTTGAACAGATGATGGAGTATGACTGGGTGCCACAATATTGCAAGAAATGTCTTATGGTTGGGTATGATTGTGATGTAGTCCAAGCTGGGGCACATAGAAAATTCCACAAGGGAGAGCAGCAACAACAAAGGGCAGAAGTAACAAAACAACAGTACAAAAATCACAATGTAGGCACAAATATGCAGCAAGAAAGGAACATAAAGCCAACAGTGAAATGGGTTGCAATAGGACAAGTTAAACAAGCTGGAAAGGATACATGTAAGCAAGCAACTCAAGTGCAGCAGAGTGAGCCACATAGATTAGACGGTGATCAACAAGCCTGTCAAAAATTAAAAGGAAAGGGAGGACAAGCAAGCCCAACTCAACAAAGTCTCACCATTACTAATGGATTCTCTCTATTAAGAGTGGAAATACAGGAGGAAAGGAAAAAATGGGCGGATGATGATGATCCTCAAGGTAGCATAGGAGTAGATGTAGAGAAAGCACCACCCCACCTAACTCTACAAGAAGATAGCTACGTGGAATGTGAGGGATTTCAATAAGGTATATAAGCAAAAGGAGATGAAATTGTTCTTGCAGATCAATAAGATCAGTCTTAGAGCAATAGTAGAACATAGAGTACAAGACAATAAGGCAAAGGAAGTTATTAATAAATGTGCAGCTGGGTGGAGCTGGTGCTCCAATAATACTTCTAATGGCAGAGGAAGGATATGGATCATGTGGGATCCAAATAGAATTCAGTTTAATATGCTGCAGAATCATACAGAATTCATACATGAGATAGTTCATAGTATTAATTCTAGCAGACAAATTGCTTTTACTGCTATCTATGAATTACATATACAATTGCTCATAGAGTGCTCTGTGGGATGCACTAAAGGATTTAGACTCACAGACAAATAACCCCTGGCTAATCATGGGTGATTTTAATTCAATACTAGATATAGAGGACAGAGTAAATGGTACAACAGTGCAGGTAAATGAAACTAAGGATTTCAGGGCTCTGATGGAAGACTGTAGATTAAATGAACTTGCAACTATAGGAAGATCATATACATAGACGAATAGTCATGTATATAGTAGAATAGACATGCTATTGTTAATGCACAATGGATGTTGAATATGCCACCAATTCAAGTTAATGTGATGGATCCTCATCTTTCAGATCATTCTCCACTACGTATAGAACTGGAAGCACCAGTGGCTAGGAGAGTGAAACCTTTCAAATTCTTCAACTGTTTAGCTGATCATACAGAATTTTGAAATATAGTACAGGAAGGCTGGGGTAACAAGAAAGGAAGCATGAGAAGCATTTGACAAAACTTAAAAAATGTGAAGGCTGCTCTTAAAAGGCTTAACAGGAAGGAGTTTGCAAACACAACCAGTAAGGTTTAGCAACTAAGGGAGGCACTAGCTAGCATACAAGCTCAGATGAGGAACACTACAACAACTGCTGATATGTTTGAGGCATAAAAAATCACTAAGCAACAGTTGAAAAAGTGGAGCATGATCGAGGAAAGCATATACAAACAAAGATCAAGAGTGCAATGGCTTAAGTTGGGTTATTCTAACACAACTTTCTTCTTTGCCAGTATGAAAGGAATAATTTCATAGAATAAGATCAAAATGCTTACAGATGAGGATGGAAGCTTGATCAAAACAACAGAAGGCATTGAGCAGGAAGTAGTAGGTTTCTACAAAATATTACTAGGAAAGTCATCTAATAGCATGCCTGCTATTAATCCTAGTATAATGAGGAAAGGTACATGACTTACAAAATCCCAACAACTACAACTCATCTCCCATTTCACCAAAATGATGTGGTGCAAGCATTACAGTGAATAGGAGATTCCAAGGCTCCAGGAAGTTAAGGATTTAATGCCTATTTCCACAAAAAGGCATGGCACTTAATTGGAGAAGTTGCTACAGAGGTTGTGTGAAATTATTTAATGAGGGTTCCATGTACAAGCCAATAGATAGTACCTCAATCACACTGATTCCCAAAGTGAAGAATTCTTCTTCCATCAAGTAGTATCAACCAATTTCATATTGCACTATTATATACAAAATTATCTCAAAGATGATCACAAACTGACTGCAACCAGTGATGGAATACTTAATAGACATGAGTCAAGCAGCATTTGTTCCAGGAAGAGTGCTGAATGATAATATTCTTCTGGGGCATGAACTTGTAAAAGGATATGGAAGGAAAGGAATTTCCCCTAGGTATATGGTCAAGATTGATATGCAGAAAGCATATAATTCTTTAGATTGGGGGTTTCTTAAGCAGGTTCTCACAGAACTGAATATTCCAGAGAAATTCTGATCATGGATCATGATATGTGTCACTATAGTGTCCTATTCTATTGTTATAAATGGCAAGCCGACAGCTCCCTTCGATGCCAAAAGAGGAGTCAGACAAGGGGATCCACTGTCGCCATATCTTTTTTTCATGGCCATGGAATACTTGACCAGAATCTTAAATACTTTGAAGGACAGGCCTGACTTTAACTATCACCCCCGATGTGAGAAGCTGAATATAGTGCAACTCAGAGTTGCAGATGATTTGTTGTTGTTTTGTAGAGGCGATGTGGTGTCCATTCAAATGCTCTATGAAAATTTTCAACATTTTCTAGCTCCTCATGAATGATTTCAAACCAAGACAAAAGTTGTATCTATTTTGGAGGGGTACCAGTGGATGTTCAACAACATATTACACAATGTCTAAGCTTCTCCACAGGAACACTTCCATTAAGATACTTGGGGGTTCCATTAAGTACTAAAAGATTATCTATAGCTCAGTGTCAGCCCCTACTGGATAAGATGCTTACCAGAGTTAAGCATCAGACAACAAAGTTTTTATCTTATGCAGGAAGGTTACAGTTGATCAAAAGTGTTTTGATTGCCATTCAATCCTTTTTGTCACAAATCTTTCCCCTACCAAAGAAGATTATTCTAAAGATTGAGACCATATGTAAGAGGTTTATCTGGACAGGTGAAGCAGAAGGTAACAACAAAGAATTAGTGGCCTGGAAACAACTGTGTTGGCCAAAGTCTGTAGGTGGATTGAATATCTCTGACATCCTCACGTGGAACAGAGCTGCAACCTTTAAGAAACTATGAAATTTGTGTAAGAAGAAGGATCGCCTATGGATACAGTGGATGCATACATACTATATAAAGCAGCATGTGATATGGAATGTAAACGTGAAATAAGTTTCTTGGCTCACTTGGAAAATATTAGGAGATGCAAAGTATCTAAATGAAGCAAATATAGGAGTGGAGGGGATGATGAATGCGAGGAGCTACTCCATCAGAGACATGTATAATAAACTTAGAGGAGAGTTCCCTAAAGCTGAATGGAGGAGACTAATTTTTAATAACAACAGCAGTCCTAAATAGAAATTTATCTTTTATCTAGCAATCCTGGGAAGATTATACACACGAGACATGATTATTAATGGGGAATATTAACCAATCCATCATGTTTGTTGTGTGAAGGAGGTACAGAGGACCACGATCATCTTTTCTTCAGATGCACCTATTCAACAACAGTATGGAGAAAACTAATATACTGGACTGGTGTCAATAGAGATGTGGCTAGGTGGAATGAAGAGGTAAAATGGGTTACAAAGCATGCATCAGGAAAGCAGTCATCGGCAACAATACATAGAATGCTTCTAACTTGCATTGTATATCATATATGGCAAGAAAGGAACTGGAGAACTATTCGCAGGCAGCAAAGGAGAAGTGGGGAGCAGGTTAAAACGATAGTTCAAGAGGTCCATTGTCGAGTAAGCTTGAGTCCTAGTCTAGCTAATAGATTTCAAGACTTAAATTTCTATCCTTAGCTAGTCTATATTTAGAACTAGTGTTACATAGTTTTGATGTTCCTAGGTTTGGGGTTGCATGTCCAAACCTGGACAGATAGAGATAGGGTTTTTTGTTATACTTGTAAATATTTTTCATGGTAATAAAAAATTAATTACCAAAAAAAATAAATATATATATTAAAATTATTAATATTCTCCTAATTGTATATCCAGTTATTTATGAATAGAGAAGTAACTGTAAATTCAATCACAAGGGTTTAAATCAACAATAGAAGCATAATTTTATGCACACAAGGCAAGATTAAGAAAAATTAAATTCTATATTTTGCGTGTCTTAACATTTTATAGATTTGAGGAGTGTTACAATAACGTTGAAATTCATGCTCCAAAACCAAAAAGAGAATACCTTTTGTTTGTTAAAAAAGAAAGTACTCTTTCTACAACATGAAAATAAATTACTTATTTTGTTGGAATGAAAGAAAGTACTCTATCTATAACATGAAAAGAAAATACCATTAATAATATTTCTATTTAGGGTGGGGGGTTGGAGGCGGGGGTTGGGACAAGGATGGGGCGGGGTGGGGAGTTAGGTTGGTGGGGATGGAAAATAAGGTGGGGAAGATTAAAAATATTTTTGGAAAATATTTTCCGTTCTCTTGATATACACTACTAAAAATCTGGTAAAAAGCGACCACTAATAGCGACCAAGGTTGGTCGATTATGTCAATTTACCAACCAAAACGCGTCCAAACACGCTTGGGCGCTATACTGGTGGTCCTTTTACCTTAGCGACCAAAGTTGGTCGTACCAATTGCAGTGTAAAAAAAAAACCGACCAACTTTGGTCGGTATAATATTTTACTAATATAAATTTATATTTAAATTATAATATTTTATTAATTATTATAATTTAAAAACTTTGGTCGGTAAAGTAAAATATATATTTAATAATACCGACCAAAGTTGGTCGCTAATATTAAAATCTAGGTTCTTAAGCGACCAACCTTGGTCGTGTAACGACCCGGTAGGTCGTTTTGAGACTTAGCGCCCCGATCCCCTAATAACTATTTTCTCCATGTCTATTTCTGCTTTGGGGACTTGTCGGAACGTTGAGTGGTGAAATTCGGAGAGTTCTTGGACACATAGTCCTTATATGTGACTTTTAGCTTTAGAAATCAGACCGTAGTTGGAACTGCGGGAAGACGGGTCCGGAATGGGATTCCGTCAACTCCGTTAGCTCCGTTGGGTGATTTCAGAGTTAGGAGCGTGTCCGTAATGTGTTTTCGAGGTCTGTAGTAGATTTAGGCTTGAAATGGTGAAGGTTAGAATTTCGGCGGTTTCGGTCGATAGGTAAAATTTTGATATCGGGCTCGGAACGGAATTCCGAGAGTGGATGTAGGTCTGTTGTATCATTTGTGACCTGTGTGTAAAATTTGAGGTAATTCAGACTAGTTTTGATGTGTTTCGGCATCAGTTGTAGATTTTGGAAATTTCATAAATTCTTAGGCTTGAATCCATGTATAATTGGTGATTTTGGTGTTATGTGATATTTTTTGGAGGCTCGACTAAGTTTGGATAAGGTATTAGGACTGGTTGGTAAGTTTTGTTGAGGTCCCGGGGGCCTCGGGGATGTTTCGGATGCTCAACGAGTGAATTTAGAGCTTGGAAAAACAGCTGAACCATTGCTGGTTCTGCTGTCTCGCACCTGCGATGGACTTTCCGTAGGTGCGGACACGCGGGTGCAGACGAGGGGCTCGCAGGTGTGCACTTGGTCAAAGTCAACCAGTCTCGCAGGTGCGGTTGAGATTCTGCAGGTGCGGAGCCGCAGATGCGGCCAATTGACCGCAGGTGCGGCCCCAGGCCTTTTAGTGGGTTTTCGCACCTGCGATGGATCTTCCGCATGTGCGGAAATCTTTGGCAATTATATCAGATTCGAGGGCTTGAATTTCATAACTTTTAAAATCATTTGGAGCTCGGGTGTAGGCGATTTGGAGTGAGTTTTGAGGAAAAGCTTCATAGGTAACAATTCTTAACCCTATTCCCTTTGTATATCGTTAATTTATAACAATTTCATCCATGCAATTAAGGGATTTAGGTGAAAAATCATGCAAATGGGAAGAATTTTCCCCGATTAGGAAATCCGAGAGTATAATAGGATTTTGTCATCGGTTTTCGATGATTCTTGTTCGTGTGAGTTCGTGAGTGAGTGGGTGTTCTAAATTTGTAACTTTCACTCGATTCCGAGGCGTGGTCCCGGGGGACGTTTTGAGCAATTTTCCTAATTTCGCGTATTAGCTTCGAACTTATTAGCTATTTTGATTCCTTAAAGTGATATTTACATTATGCAATCGAATTGAATAGATTTGGGCCATTCGGAGTCGGATACTCGTGGCAAGAGCGTGGTTTTGAGTTGAGTAGTGCAGTTGAGGTAAGTGTCTTGCCTAACTCTGTGTTGGGGACTTCCCCTAGGCTATTTTAATATTGTTCTATGTTGTTTGGGCGCCGTGTGCGTGAGGTGACGAGTACGTAAACGGGCCATTTTTGCTCAAACTCCATTTTTCCCTCCATGACTTAAATCATTTCACTCCTATTTCACTAATTCCTGTATCGACTATGTAGTTTAGATTAGGAAATAGCATGCCTACCTGTTTTACTTGAATTTTTCCCTAGTTACTACTATATGTACCATGATTAGGTAGTTCTATCCATATTTTGCCTGTGATTTTTTCTGAACTGTTTTAAATAAAAATTATGTCCTGTAATTGTACTGCATTCCATATTTAAATTGGGACTACAGACGAGATTCCAGGAGTTTTCCCCCTGTACTGCATTGCATATTAAAATTGGGACTACGGACGAGATTTCGGGAGCTTTCCCCCTATACTGCATAGCATATTTAAATTGGGTCTACGGACGATATACCGGGAGCTTTCCCCCTGTACTGCATTGCATATTTAAATTGGTACTATGGATGAGATTCCGGGAGCTTTCCCCCCGTACTGCATTGTATATTTACTGTGATATATGTTGTGCTGAGCTGAGGGCTCCCTGTTAACATTTCGTTTTTGCTCATTGTTTCTACTGATTTGCCTCAGCTTATTATATCTCTCTGTTCACATTTTTATATTGTTTTACTATAAAAATCCAGTAGAGCCTTAACCTGACCTCGTCACTACTCGACTGGGGTTAGGCTTGGCACTTACTGGGTACCAAATTGTGGTGTACTCATGCCCTTTCCTGCACATGTTTTTTCGTATGCAGATGCAGGTACCAGCGCTCTGTTTCGTGGCTACGGGTCCGAGCTGCAGCTTCTAGGAGATCGAAAGGTAACTTTTCCGCGTTCGCAGAGTCCTTCGATTCACCTTCCACTCCATACTTAGATAGATTTTCATGTAAATTTCCTTACGTTGTATAGATCTATTTTGAGATAGAGCTTGTGACTAAAGTGATATTCCGGGTTTTGGGATAGTTGTGTTTTCTTTTATGCGCCAAGTGGCGATGTTTCATTGTAGACTCACTTATTTCGTCTTTATTTTTATTGATTTTATTTGATATGTGTTTCCGTAATTAGGCTTACCTAGTCATAGAGACTAGGTGTCGTCACGATGCCTTCGGAGGGAAAATCGGGTTGTGACAAGTTGGTGTCAGAGCGCCTAGGTTCATAGGAGTCACAAGTCACAAGCCGGTTTATTAGAGTCTCACGGATCGGTGCGGAGACGTTCGTATCTATCTTCAGGAGACTATGTAACTGTTAGGAACAATCATATTTCTTTGATGTCCTCTTTCGAGCGAGTTATTGACATAAAAAATTCTAAAGTTCTGTTCTACTCTTTCCCACATATGGTGAGGACCCGTACTGGGAAGACCGACGACCAGGCACTCGTGCCCCCTGCCAGAGCCGCCAGAGGCAGGGGCCGGGGTAGAGGACGACCGTGCGGTGCAGCCCAAGCACTGGCGAGAGCATCGGTAGAGGAGCCTATGGTAGCCCCAGCTGGAGAGTCGGCACAGGAGGTCCCTATTGCTGCTCTAGCCTTGCAGGAGACCTTTGCTCAGTTCATGAGCATGTTCAGTACTCTAGCGCAGGATGGACTATTACCGATAGATCCCGCTACATCTCAGGCCGGGGGAGGGGCACAGACTCCTGCAGCCCGCACTCCTGATCAGAGGGGCCAGGTTGATCAAGCCCTGGAGTATATTCCTATGCCCCCAGCGGCTCCAGTACAACATGATGCTAGGGCAGCGGCTTCTGAGGCCGAGCAGCTCAGACTTTACAGGTACAAGAAGTACCAGCCACCTACTTTCAGCGGATAAGCTTCAGATGAAGCTCTGGGATTTCTTGAGGAGTGTCATCGTATTCTCCGCACTATGGGCATTGTGGAGATATTGGGGTTTCTTTCACCGCTTTCTAGCTGAGGGGAGCGGCATATCAGTGGTGGCGGGCCTATGAGCTGAGTAGTCTGGACGAGGTAGCCTCACTCACTTGGACTCAGTTTTCAGAAATGTTTTTGCGAGAGTATGTCCCTCAGAGCCTCAGGGATACTTGGCGCGTGGAGTTTGAGCAGTTGCGCTAGGGTACTATGACTGTGTCGGAGTATGCAGTCCGTTTCAGTGAGTTAGCTTGGCATGCCCCAGCCTTGGTTTCCACAGTCAGAGAGCGGGTTCGCCGCTTCATCGAGGGACATCATCCTAGTATTCAGACCAGTATGGACAGAGAGTTGGAGATGGATATCACTTACCAGCAGGCAGTGAGTTTTTCCAAGAGAGGAGAGGGCATGTTCACCCGGGACAGAGAGGAGAGGGAGGCAAAGAGGCCTCGAGAGACTGGCCATTTTTCAGGAGCTCGTGCACCAGCAGCACGTCATGGTAGGGGCTTTGTGGGTCACCCTGTCCATTCAGCCCTTCCAGCAACCAGCGGTATTCTAGCTCCTCCTAGACCTCAGGAGTTCTATTATGCATCGCCAGTATCCAGCATGCCTCCAGTTCGAGGTGTTATTTCCAGCCAGCTCCTATTCAGTCTCAGCCACAGCGTCCTCCAAGGGTTTGTTTTGAGTGTGGTGACACTCGTCACCTGATTAGAGATTTCCCCAGGGCCAGGAGGGGTGCGCCTCCACAGTCTTATCAGCCTCCACATGTTCTGCCAGGTCCTCCGGCTATTCTTCCAGCCCCAGCTGCCACTCCACCTCCTCGGCCAGCTCGAGATGGGGGTCGGGGAGGTAGAGGTCACCCTAAAGGGGGAGGCCAGGCCAGGCCAGATACTATGCCCTTCCAGCCCGTTTCGAGGCTGTTGCTTCAGACTTGGTCATCACAGGTATTGTCCCTGTCTGCCATAGGGATGCATCAGTATTATTTGATCCAGGCTCTACGTTTTCATATGTTTCCTCTTATTTTGCTCCACATTTGGGGATATCTCGAGATACTTTGAGTTCCCCTGTCTATGTATCTACTCATGTGGGAGACTCTGTAGTTGTGGACCGCATATATCGGTCGTGTTTTATTTCTCTTAGTGGTTTTGAGACCAAGGCTGATTTATTATTACTCAGCATTTTGATGTTATCTTGGGCATGGACTGGTTGTCACCCCATTATGCTATTCTTGATTGTCACGCTAAGACCGTGGCGTTGGCTATGCCAGGATTGCCGAGATTAGAGTGGAGAGGTACCTTAGAGTATACTCCCCACAGGGTCATTTCATTCCTTAAGGCTTAGCGGATGGTTGAGAAGGGGTGTGATGCGTACTTGGCCTATGTGAGAGATGTCAGTGTTGATACTCTTGCAGTTGAGTCAGTTCCAGTAGTGAGGGACTTTCCTGATGTATTCCCAGCTGATCTTCCGGGTATGCCGCCCGACAGAGATATTGATTTCGGCATTGATTTTGTTGCCGGGAACTCAGCACATTTCGATTCCTCCTTACTGTATGGCTCCACCTGAGTTGAAGGAGCAGTTACAGGAGTTGCTTGATAAGGGTTTCATCAGACCCAGTGTATCACCTTGGGGTGCTCCAGTATTATTTGTGAATAAAAAGGATGGTTCTATGCGCATGTGTATTAATTATCGGCAGTTGAACAAAGTCACCGTGAAGTACAGGTATCCTTTGCCTCGCATTTATGATTTATTCGACCAGCTACAGGGTTCCAGGGTCTTCTCCAAGATTGACTTGCGTTCTGGCTATCATCATTTGAAGATTCGGGAGCCGGATATCCCCAAGACTACCTTTAGGATCAGATATGGCCACTATGAGTTTCTTGTTATGTCATTTAGGTTGACCAATGACCCAACAACTTTTATGCATTTGATGAACAGTGTGTTCTGGCCTTATCTTGATTCCTTCGTCATTGTGTTTATTGACGACATCCTGGTGTATTCCCGATTGCGGGAAGATCATGAGCAACATTTGAAGACTGTGCTTCATACTTTGAGGGAGAAGAGATTGTAAGCAAAATTCTCTAAATGTGAGTTCTGGCTTGACTCAGTGGCATTCTTGGGCCACATAGTGTCTTGGGATGGGATCAAGGTAGATCCGAAGAAGTTGGAGGCGGTGCAGAGTTGGCCTAGACCGTCATCAGCTACGGAGATCCGCAGTTTCCTTGGTTTGTCTGGGTACTATCGCCATTTTGTGGAGGGTTTTTCATCCATTGCAGCACCGATGACCAGGTTGACTCAACAGGGTGCTCCGTTCAGGTAGATTGAGGAGTGTGAGGAGAGCTTTCAGAAGCTCAAGACATCCCTGACTTCAGCTCCAGTGTTGGTATTGCCTACGGGTTCAGGGTCCTATACCGTCTATTGTGATGCTTCGAGGATTGGCCTCGGAGCGGTGTTGATGTAGGATGGTAGGGTGATTGTGTACGCGTCCAGGAAGTTGAAGGTGCATGAGAAGAACTATCCAGTTCATGATCTCGAGTTGGCAGCGATTGTTCACGCCCTGAAGATATGGCGTCATTATTTATTCGGTGTTCCCTGTGAGATTTTCACCGATCACTGGAGTTTGCAGCACATATTCAAGCAGAAGGACCTCAATTTGCACCAGCGGAGATGGGTGGAGTTGCTAAAGGACTATGACATCACTATATTATACCACCCGGGGAAGTCCAATGTGGTGGCCGACGCCTTGAGTCGTCGGGCGGAGAGTTTGGCATATCTTCCGGCAGTTGAGAGACCCTTAGCCTTAGATATTCAGTCCTTAGCCAGTCAGTTCATTAGGTTGAATCTTTCGGAGCCTTGCCGAGTTTTAGCTTGTGTGGTGGCTCGGTCTTCTCTTTATGACCGTATTCGAGAGCGACAGTATGATGATCCCCACCTTCTGGTTCTTTAGGACAGGGTTCGGCGAGGTGACACCAGGGATGTGACTATAGGAGATGACGGTGTGATGAGGATGTAGGGTCGGATCTGTGTGCCCAATGTGGATGGGCTTCGGGAGTTTATTCTTGAGGATGCCCATAGCTCACGGTATTCCATTCACCCGGGTACCGCGAAGATGTACCAAGATCTGAGACATCACTATTGGTGGAGAAGGATGAAAAAGTATATAGCGGAGTTTGTGGCCAAGTGTCTCAACTGTCAGCAAGTCAAATATGAGCATCAGAGACCGGGAGGGTTACTTCAGCAGATTGAGCTTCCAGAATGGAAGTGTGAGCGGATCACCATGGACTTCGTGGTTGGAATTCCTCGGACTTTGAATAAGTTCGATGCTATTTGGGCGATTATGGATCGGCTGACTAAGTTAGCCCATTTCATTCCTGTGTTGACTACATACTCCTCCGAGGGGTTGGCGGAGATTTATATCAGGGAGATTATTCGCCTCCACAGTGTTCCAGTATCTATCATTTCAGACAGAGGTACACATTTCACTTCACGATTCTGGAGAGCCGTTCAGCAGGAGCTAGGCACCAGAGTAGAGTTGAGTACATCCTTTCACCCTCAGACAAATGGGCAGTCCGAGCACATGATTTAGATTCTTGAGGATATGCTCTGTGCCTATGTGATGGATTTCGAAGGGTCATGGGACCTATACTTGCCACATGCAGAGTTTGCTTATAATAACAGCTACCAGTCCAACATTCAGATGGTGCTGTATGAGGCTTTGTATGGTAGACGATTCCGGTCCCCGGTGGGATGGTTTGAGCCGGGCGAGGCCAAATTATTGGGTGCAGATTTGGTCCAGTATGCCCTGGACAAGGTGAAGGTGATTCAGGAAAGACTTCGCGCAGCTCAGTCCAGGCAAAAGAGTTATGCGGACCGGAAGGTTCGTGATTTGGCATTTATGATCGTCGATCGGGTTTTGCTTCGGGTATCGCCTATGAAGGGGGTCATGAGGTTCGGGAAGAAGGGTAAGCTGAGTCCAAGATTTATTGGCCCTTTTGAAGTGTTGCGACGTGTTGGGGAGGTTGCTTATGAGCTAGTCCTGCCTCCCAACCTAGCAGGATTTCATCCGGTATTCCACGTCTCCATGCTCCGGAAGTATCACGGTGACCCGACTCATGTTTTGGATTTCAGTTCAGTCCAGTTGGACAAGGATTTATCATATGTTGAGGAGCTAGTAGCTATATTGGATAGACAGGTCAGAAAGCTCAGGTCAAAGGAAATTGCGTCAGTAAAGGTTCAGTGGAGGGGTCAGCCGGTCGAGGAGGCGACTTGGGAGACCGAGCAGGATATGCGCAATCAGTACCCTCATCTTTTCACAGCTTCAGTTATGTCTCTATACTCGTTCGAGGTCAAACGATTTTTCTTAAGAGGGGAAGAATGTAACGACCCGGTAGGTCATTTTGAGAGTTAGCGCCCCGATCCCTTAATAACTGTTTTTCCCATGTCTATTTATGCTTTAGGGACTTGTCAGAACGTTGAGTGGTGAAATTCGGAGAGTTCTTGGACACATAGTCCTTATATGTAAGTTTAAGCTTTAGAAATCGTGCCGCAGTTGGAACTGCGGGAAGACAGGTCCGGAATGGGATTCCTTCGACTCTGTTAGCTCCGTTGGGTGATTTTGGAGTTAGGAGCGTGTCCGGAATGTGTTTTGGAGGTTTGTAGTAGATTTAGGCTTGAAATGGCGAAAGTTAGAATTTCGGCGGTTTCGGTCGATAGGTGAAATTTAGATATCGGTCTCGGAACGGAATTCCAAGAGTGATTGTAGGTCCGTTGTATCATTTGTGACCTATGTGTAAAATTTGAGGTCATTCGGACTAGTTTTGATGTGTTTCTGCATCGGTTGTAGATTTTGGAAATTTTATAAGTTAAGTTTGTATAAGGTATTAGGACTGGTTGGTAAGTTTGGTTGAGGTCCCTGGGGCCTCAAAGATGTTTCGGATGCTTAACGGGTGAATTTAGAGCTTGGAGGAACAGCTGAACCATTGTTGGTTCTGGTGTCTCGCACCTGCGATGGATTTTCCGCAGGTGCGGACACGTGGGTGTGGACGAGGGGCTCGCAGGTGTGGACTTGGTCAAAGTCAACCAATCTCACAGGTGCGGTTGATATTCCGCATGTGCGAATCACATATGCGACCAATTGACCGCAGGTGCGGCCCCAGGCCTTTTAGTGGGTTTTCGCACCTGCGATGGATCTTCCTCAAGTGCGGTCCAAGGGGGCAGGTACGAAAATGGCTAGGCAGTTATATCAGGTTTGAGGGCTTGAATTTCATAACTTCTAAAATCATTTGGAGCTCGGGTGTAGCCGATTTGGAGTGAGTTTTGAGGAAATCTTCATAGGTAACAATTCCTAACCCTATTCGCTTTGTATATCGATAATTTATAACAATTTCTTACATGCAATAAAGGGATTTAGGTGAAAAATCATGCAAATGGGAAGAAGTTTCCCCAATTAGGAAATCCGAGAGTTTAATAGGACTTTGCCGTCGATTTTCGATGATTTTTGTTCGTGTGAGTTCGTGAGTGAATGGGTGTTCTAAATTTGTAACTTTCACTCGATTCCGAGGCATGGGCCCGGGGGACTTTTTGGGCGATTTTTCTAATTTCGCATGTTAGCTTCGAACTTATTAGCTATTTTGATTCCTTAAAGTGATATTTACATTATGCAATCGAATTGAATAGATTTGGGCCATTCGGAGTCGGATACTCATGGCAAGAACGTGGTTTTGAGTTGAGTATCGCAGTCGAGGTAAGTGGCTTGCCTAAATCTGTGTTGGGGACTTCCCTTAGGCTATTTTAATATTGTTCTATGTTTTTTGGGCTCCGTGTGTGTGAGGTGACGAGTACGTACACGGGCCATTTTTGCTAAAACTCCATTTTTCCCTCCATGACTTAAATCATTTCACTGATTCCTGTATCGACTATGTAGTTTAGATTAGGAAATAGCATGCCTACCTATTTTACTTGAATTTTTACCTAGTTACTACTATATGTACCATGTTTAGGTAGTTTTATCCATATTTTTCCTGTGATTTTTCCTGAACTGTTTTAAATAAAAATTGTATCATGTATTTGTACTGCATTGCATGTTTAAATTGGGACTACGGACGAGATTCCGGGAGCTTTCCCCCTATACTGAATTGCATATTTAAATTGGGACTACGGACGAGATTCGGGGAGCTTTCCCCTTGTACTGCATAACATATATATATTGGGACTACGGACGAGATTCCGGGAGCTTTCCCCCTGTACTGCATTGCATATTTAAATTGGGACTGCAAACGAGATTCCGGGAGCTTTCCCCCTGTACTGCATTGCATATTTAAATTGGGACTGCAAACGAGATTCCGGGAGCTTTCCCCCTGTACTGCATTGCATACTTGTTACCATGATATATGTTGTGCTGAGCCGAGGGCTCCCTGTTAATATTTTCTTTTTGCTCATTGTTTCTACTGATTTGCCTCAGCTTATTATATCTCTCTGTTCACATTTTTATACTATTTTACTATAAAAATCCAGTAGAGCCTTAACATGACCTCGTCACTACTCGACTAGGGTTAGGCTTGGCACTTACTGGGTACCAAATTGTGGTGTACTCATGCCCTTTCCTGCACATGTTTTTCGTATGCAGATCCAGGTACCAGCGCTCTGTTTCGTGGCTAGGGGTCCGAGCTGCAGCTTCTAGGAGATCGAAAGGTAATTCTGCCGCGTCCTTCGAGTCACCTTCCACTCCAGACTTAGATAGATTTCCATGTAAATTTCCTTACGTTGTATAGATCTATTTTGAGATAGAGCTTGTGACTAAAGTGATATTCCGGGTTTTGGGAAAGTTGTATTTTCTTTTATGCGCCAAGTGGCGATGTTTCATTGTAGACTCACTTATTTCGTCTTTATTTTTATTGCTTTTATTTAATATGTGTTTCCGCAATTAGGCTTACCTAGTCATAGAGACTAGGTGCTGTCACGTTGCCTTCGGAGGGGAAATCGGGTCGTGACAGGTCGCTAATCTTTAATTTTTTTTAGACATAGGCGACCAACTTTGGTCGGTTTTCTGGGTAATAATTTTGGCATAAAATGCCTGTTTTGGCAGCTACACCACCTGCTAGCATACCAAAATCCTTAAATAACAATACAATTCAATAAATACAATGAAATTCTATATAAAAATCCCCAAAACAACAGCAACAACACATTTCAAAAAACACATTAAAACTAACAAATTAAAGTTCAATAGAACTAAAAAATTAAACTAACAAAACTAAGTTAAAGCTTATTACAACTAGTTCAAAACCGGTTCTATTTGTCTAGTTCAAAGTATATAAAAGTCAAGGAGTGTTTTGTACAACATCATCATCACCGTCTGATGAACTTTCATCTATAAGAAGGTACAGAGAAGGGTCTTGTGGATTACGGGAAGAACGACCATGGGGAGGATGGGAGGAATGATCACGGGGAGGACGGGAGGAACACTCACGTGCAGGACGAGCCTCTGGCGATGACTCATAAGACCGGGGAATCGGAAAATCTCCAGTAGATAGGAGAGTTCTAATATAATCTTGCATGCCAAGGTACTGAGATCTCTAACCTTTTCTCTTTTCTTCGCTGCTTCTAGCTTGGATGTGAGCCTTGTCACAGTCTCCCGCATAGCGGAGAGGCTTTCCCCATCAAGTTGCTCGCCTTGCGAGGAAGTCCCTATTCCTTGCATTCCACACTTATAGCTATGGAATTTCTTAATAGGAAACCCGTATACCTTCCCCTATTTTGGACCGCCAGCAGACTCCATCC
This sequence comes from Nicotiana paniculata, assembly GCA_005239505.1. NCBI lineage: Eukaryota > Viridiplantae > Streptophyta > Magnoliopsida > Solanales > Solanaceae > Nicotiana > Nicotiana paniculata. The sequence continues at coordinate 27,484 of MDKI01132872.1, forward strand.
ATATTTTTTCAGCATTCTCATCCAAAGGTTGGGTTGGCTCGCCCGACTCATTAGGTGGCTGAGTGCGAATGAATTCCTCCACGTTAGTTTGGAAGCAACCCTATATGAAAATTTACATTGAATTAGTATTTCAAAATTTATATAAAAGTAAATTAAAATACTTAATGAGAAGTGAAAACTTACATATACAGTCTAGGCCCGGTCCTCGACCCACCTTTCGTGATCTGTCTCTTTCTTCTTCTTTACAATATGTGTCTCCTTGAATAGCTCATCTTGGTTCATTGGACGCCCTAACTTCTTTTCCTGAAAACAAATTAATTCAGTTAATAAACTGAATAGATATACTTTGAAAATTAAAATAAATTAAGCAATTACGTACCAACCTTCTTTTTATTGTCCCTAGGCTGATCGTACTGCAAGGACCTCCCTTCTTAGATGCACGAGCTTTCTTTCCTTTTTCGCTCTTCTCTAAGAACTTTGCGGTAAGCCATTGCCTTTGCAAATCATTCCATAAATTTTGAAGTAATCAGTCAGGCTTCTTGTTCTTCTTTCTAGCTTCGGAGAAAGTATGCGACAACCGCTTGCGAGCTTTGTGATGAAAATTTGCAGCCACTTCCGCGCTATAGCGGTGTTCACATACACACTTGCTCTATATTTCAAAAGTTAAATATTATATGGAAATATCATAAATATAAATTATTAAAATGCTTAAAAGAATATTTATACCTTAAATTGATTGAAAATTTGCTCCTTCAGCGAGAATGGGAAATCAGTCCAAGTCGCATAAGGGACATCATAAAGATTTCTGATGACTTTTGTGATTATCCTCGTAGTCTTATTAATCGGGATGAACCTGCAATTTAACAAAAAAAAACACATTAATATCTTAGTAAAACTTTACAAAACAATAAACGCAAAATAACAAATAACTCTTACCCATCACCCTTAGGGACTATGATGATCCTGCCATATTGATCATAATGCACCTCTTCGTCATCATCATCATCACCGTCTGAAGCATGTATATCTGAGGCATGTGTGGAAGGTGTAGGGGGGTTAGAGCTACTACCTCGCAGGAGAAGGCCTGAAATAGATGGAGTCACTGATGAAGATGGTTGCTATCCCTGTGACTGCGACATAGCTGGATGGACCCCAAGTGGCTGTGATACTGATGGCTATGACCCGAGTGGCTGTGACATAGATGGATGTGATCCATGTGGCTGTGACATGGATGGATGTGATCCATGCAATGCAGATGTCTGCGATCCACGTGGTCGTGAGGCAGCTGGACTGTATGCCGGACGTATAGTCATATGGCCCTGTGATGAAAGACTTGGTGTCTGCATGAAGGTCTAGGGCTCGTGATGTTGTGGCAGCTCAGTATAGCCGTGGGGTGGAGGATAAGACATAGGCATAGGCATCTCTGAAGAGGGTGGAAAAGATGGAGTATTATTTTCCATCCTCCTCTTTCCCTTCATAGCCTTTTCTCGACCCCGAGAACCAGTAGGGTCGTTGTTACCTTGACCCTTTCATGTCATCTGCATAATATAATACATATTTAGATTAAAACATATATGAAGCTAGCTATAAAATGAGATTTATTTAAAAAACCAACTTTTTAAAGCTCATCGACGTATTGTTCCTCGTCCGAGAATTCTTCTTCCTCATTTGTTTGAGCTTCATCAGTTGATTCTTCGTCCTCATTTTCTATAATTGTTACTTCATTTATATCAACTTCTTCCAATATGTGTTCAGGATGTTCCTAATCATTTTCCAACTGATCGTCCACTATTTGGTGAATGCTGGAGATATCGTTTTGATATGCAACATCTAACACATTCTCGACTTCCACCCTACCTACTGGCTTAGTTTTTATTACAACCCACCAATCGGACTTATTCCGCCGCAATAGATAAGGAGCATAATACACTTGCCTAACATTATGTGCAATTATGAAAGGATCATAGCGATCATACTCCCTCGTATAATTAACCTCAATTATGTTGTATTGGTTGTGTACTCTTGTACCCCTTGTTGGATTTGGGTCAAACCACTTGCATCTAAAGAGTATCAATTTTTTATATGGACAACCTATATATTCTAGTTCTATTATTTCTATGAGCACACCATAATAATCAATATCTCCAACTTGGTTGCCATCACCACCTTGAACCCACACCCCACTGTTGTTGCTATTTTTATTTTTAGAGCAATCCTCTGTATGGAACTTATAACCATTCACTACGTACTTGGACATTGTTGTGACCTGAAGCCCAGGTCCCCAAGATATATCTTTCAAAAATTGATTTACACCATTATTTGGATCATTTACCTACATATTGTTAAAAAAGTTCATAAGTTAGCATAACTTACAAACATTGTTTACCTACATAGTGTTAGAATATTATCAGGATAAACTTACGAATTGTTTGAACCACATATCAAATCTCGTATATACATCATCATGGCCAAATTGACCCACGAAGTGACTGTGACACATCAAATATTTTTAGTAGTTGCATCGAGATGTAATCACAGTAAATTTTATATTTTGATAACTAATAAATCAATACTTACTTGAGAAATGGTACAACTTCGAGACAATTTAGCAACACATGAAGTGTAGTTGACTTGTACTCTATATCACTCAAACTTCTTTTTCTAACATCCTAAGAACATCGGCCTGGTTGATTGAATATGGACATAGGCGGATATAATGGATCATTCACACATTGGACCGTGTGCCTACTGGGCCAATTCCTAGCACATGGCACATTACTCTCAAAATAATAAGAACAAAAATGAGCAGTTTCCTTTGCAAGATAAGCTTCGCATATAGATTCTTCAATCCTATTCCTCTACTTAAGAAATTATTTGAATTTTCCAATTGTCCTACATAATATCATGTTAGCCAAGAACATTCAAATAAAACAGAAAATTACATCAAACTTATAATATTACCTCTCAAGTGGATACATCCATCTGCATTGAACATGCCATCCAAGTTGTGCCTCGTGTACAAGGTGGATTGGAAGGTGTTCCATCACATAAAAAAAACCACATGGAAATATCTTTTCCATCTTACTAGAAGTTACACGAATGTTCTGATTCATCTGGAGTAGGTTTTCTTCCCTTAATATGGTAGAACACAAGTCTTTGAAAAACAAACTAATCTTTGTGATGGGTTTCCAGATTCTTTCAGGAAAACCATAAAATGCGATAGGCACTAAGGTCTCCATGAAAACATGACAGTCATGACTTTTCAAATGGCTCAATTACCCTACCTCCCTATCAACTTTTTTTCCAAGATTCGACGCATAACCCTCAGGCATCTTCAATTTCGTAACCCAGCCACAAATTTGCCGTCTTTCCTCCAAAGTGAATTGTGTAACTTGATTTGGGCTTGAATACCTTACCATTGTTTACTATCTGCAAGTAAAATTCAGGACGCCTGCAATATTCTTGTAAGTCCATTCTAGCCTTCGGGTTATCCTTTGTCTTACCTTTAACATCCATCCCTGTGTTGAAAAAATTGTCAAAATAATTCTTCTCAATATGCATGACATCAAGGTTGTGATGGAGAAGATTATCCTTCCAATAAGGAAACTCCCAAAATATACTCTGTTTCGTCCAATTATGAGTAACACCGTATCCGGGGAATCTATAAGGTGGAGCTTCAGTAACTTTACTGAAGTTCTGGACCCTCTCCCAAATTTCCTCACCTGAAAGTATCGGAGGTGGATAATCATATTCCATTTTATTCTTTTTGAATGCATTTTTCATCCTTCTAAACCCATGATCAGGAGGCAAGAATTGACGATGACAATCAAACCATGATTTCTTTTGGCCATGTTTCAAAGTGAACGCTTTACTATTTTCCATGCATTAAGGACAAGCTAGATTCCCAGCAGTCTTCCACCCAGACAACATTCCATACGCATGAAAATCATTAATAGTCCACATTAAATTAGCACGCAAATTGAATTCTGCTTGGTTGATATGTCATATGTTTCAACACCATCATACCACAATTGTTTTAGCTCATCAATCAAATGTTGCAAATATACATCAATCAAACTTTTTGGATTACGTGGACCGGGGATAATACAATTTAAGAATATATATGGACTAGTCATGCACAACTCGGGTGGTAGATTATAAGGTGTAAGAAAGACAGGCCAACGTGAATATGGTGTCGCAGATACAGAAAAAGGCGTGAATCCATCCGCACACAGACCTAACCGAATGTTCCTTGGTTCACTAGCAAAATCTCGATATGTCCTATCAAAGTGCTTCCAAGCTTCTCCATCTGAAGGATGACACATAACACCAGGTGGTCTTCTATTTTCAAAGTGCCATCTCATATGAGGAGCATAACTCATCGATGCATAAATCCTTTTCCTTGCTCATCCAAGCTCATGACATCCTTGCAAACACCGAACTGCAACCTTGAACCTTACCTCATATTCGATACTGCTCAGTGCACCTAACATGCCAATATGAAATAGCACAAGAATCCCATCATAACTCCTGAACCACTATTAGGGTGTACACTTTATCACGTAGAAACCTTTTACTTAACTCAATCTAAGAAAACCATAACGACACACGAGTGAATTCTCATAATCACAATACATGCGAATCCTCAGGTAATAGCCAATGTCACCATAATCCTCCCGGGATCCGCCTACACTTTTCCAAATTTCCATTACTTGCGTCATTCTCAAACTCCACCTCTGCAAGACATAACAGATTCACCCGAATACCCAAACTGAAACTGATACGGCACTTACCCTCGCGATCAACTTGTTGACATCAGACACCCCCACTTTGCTCAAGACATAGGTCAAGATGAACAATAACTCACAATGCCCATACGCTAATCCAATTCGCACTCACCTTAGGAATTATGATAACTCCAAATCAACACATAGCACTCAATTCGCACTCACTTCAAGTGATTCCATTCCACGAGACTACTTTGTCTCCAAGCCCATGAACCGTTTCATGCTCTCCTTGCACACATATTCACATCTTCGACCGGCATACCCATCCTGCATGCCGGAGATAACATAGAACACTCCAACCATTTCCTTTTTCTCATAATTCTGCTGCAAAAGCTCGATTCTTAACCATACTGTGGGCTTGAAATCCTTAAACACCATATTCTGACCTTCGAAATTTACTAGGACCGTTGTTGAGAGTCACCCACTCTGGATTGGTCCCGAACATAATCAACTCCGCGGCTTCGCTGGTACCTGAACACCCATCTTGAATAAGCACCCGACTGAATCACTTCCCTTGCAACTGACCTCTGTACTAAGCATAAATCCTGAATCTTTCCAAAGCCTAAACCTGATTCCATAAGGCCAACCCTTGCACACATTTATCAAATCCTATGCTTAATTACTACTCATGTCTTCTTCCCTTAGCTGTAATAACCCAGTAATATGCCGATGACCAGAATTTTCGCCAGTAGATACCCATGCAACCCAATCGTAGGCGATGAAACTCTCCCACCTATCATGAAGCCGCTATTACACAAATCTAGAACTCATCAAGAATCTTCCTTCATTGTTGGAATGATCCTGCATCACCAACTCACCAAATTCCTTGAAATCCTTCCGTTAGCATTTTGCAAGCACTCTGAGTCATTAACCACATTCTCATATCCGACCTCTTGCTAAATAGTCAATAAAATCCCTCGCGAAAACTCTGCCAACCACTGACCTGCTCACAGAAGATAACCCACCTGCGAAATTACCAACTGACACCTTCTAACGACATTGTACTGCACAATCTCTACGACATCAATACCCCATCCTACACCGGTTCTCATTTACCAACTTTACCAGTCCGGCCACTCCTCATGGACATCTACTAAATGCGCGACGATATCTTCTAATTCACAGCTATGCTGCATCCTTCTTCATACTGAGCGAATTCTCTTTGTTGTCACGACCCAAAAATCCATTAAGTTCGTGATGGCTCCGGACACCGCAATCAGGCAAGCCAACACTCAGTTGTTAATTAAGTTCCTATTTTATTATTTTAAAATTGTTACTTTTCATTTCATTATATGAAAATCGATAAAATTTACTGAGTAAATAACAAGGTTTTAACACCTCAATTAACAAATACATCTCAAAGTCATCCCAGAACCCGGTGTCACGAGTGCATGAGAAATTTCTAAGAAAAACCAAATGAAATACAATAACCGTCCAGAATACAAACGGGACAATAAAGAAAGTACAACTCAATACGTTGAAGGAGACTTTGTTGGCTGCGGGTCGTCTCGATAGGTGCAGCTCACCCAAGTCCGCATATCAACCATGCCACGACGCCAAGCCGGGCCACTAGATATACATGTACATGTGCAACAAAATGCAGAGCAAGTGTAGTATGAGTATGAAAACAACGTGTACTCAGTAAGTATCCCGCCTAACCTCGAAGAGGTAGTGACGGGAGGTCGAATATGACACTTGCTAGAGGTCAATTTAATAAACTTCAAGGATGACACTAAGCATGGATATAATAGGTAGTTAACAAATAGTGATAGGAAATAACAACTTCTTCCACATTTACAAACTTTAAATCTTCATCATTTCAGTTGACAATTTATAATTCAAGGCCAGTAAACGTTAAAAATCTCAGAAAGTACTCAGCAAATATCATGTGCAAGACATGCCGAGGGTCGAACGGCTCTAACCAACGATAAATGTAAAATGTGCACCGCCGAAGGGTCGAACGGCTCGAACCATAGATGCATCTATTATCCCGCTCGTGAATCGTACATGCGACGCAGTTAAATATAAATAATAGAGTTACCCTGCTCGCGAATTATACATGTGACGCAGGTACTCATATATACACACACTCAAACAGTAAATCCAGACTTTATCAGGAAAACAATTACCAAGGAAGTGATAAATTCTCTTTTAATGGTCACGAAGATAGTATTTAAATCTTTTCTAGAAATTCATTTGCCAAGTTCGATAAGGTTTAAACATTTTAATTTCATCAGTAAAGTAACAAATACGGAAAAATAAAGCATGCTTTTGGGTCCTAGACTACCCGAACATAAGCATAATAGTAGCTACGCACGGACTCTCGTCACCTCGTGTGTACGTAGCCCCCACAAATAGTAGCACATGATTGATTATTTCACCTATAGGGACAATTCCCCTTTACAAGGTTAGAAAGGAGACTTACCTCACTCCGAAGATTCATAACCGGCCTCCAAGCCCTTGCGACGACTCATATTGATGCACCACGCCCAAAACTATCCAAATAACGGGCAAACCAATGAAAATATACTCTAATACTTATAACAATTCAATCAATATAAATTCCCAACTACGCTCGGAAATTTGACAAACTTGTCCGCGGGCCCTCATGCCCGGATTCCGAAATTTTTCGAAGATAAAGATTACCATGCCCAAATTCGTGGTCAAAGTCCAAAATACATATTCTAGGATTTTCTTCAAAATCCGAAATTCCTACTAATTTCCATGACTAAATCCATATAAAAATCTTGTATTTAACTTGAAATGAGTAGAAACAACTTACCTTGACATAGATGACGAAAATACCCACTTGAAGCTCTCCTAAAATTGCCCAACCAAGAGAAAAATGAAGAGAAAAGGACAAATCCCGTCTTAAAATAATACACTGCCCAACCCTGTTTTTCACACCTGCGGTCCACCTGCCACATCTGCAGTACCGCAGGTGCGGACCCGTCACTGCTTCTGCGGTCCAGGGCACCTTGCCCATTCCCGCTTCTGCGCTTACAAATCCGCAGGTGCGGTCTCGCTTCTGCGGCGAGCCAACCACATCTGCGGTCCCAGTCTTATCCAGCCACCTCCACTTCTGCAGCACCAAGGCCGCTTCTGCGGCTCCGCACCTACGGCCAAAACCTCGCAGGTGCGATCACACCAAACACCAGCAACCTCAGCCTTTCTCAAATTCCAAATTCAATCTGTTAACCATCCGGAATCCACATGATGCCCCCGGGACCCCGTCCAATCACACCAACATGTTCCAAAACATAATGCGGACCTGCTCAGGCCTCAAATCACATCAAACAACGCCAAAATAATGGATCACATCACAATTCAATCTTTATGAACTTTGAAATTTCAAACTTCTACATTCGATGCCGAAACCTATCAAATCACGTCCGATTGACCCCAAATTTTGTACACAAGTCACATTCAACAATACAGACCTGTTCCAACTTTCAGAATCGGATCCGACCCCAATATCAAAATTTGCACTTCCGGTCGGACTTCTTAAAATCCTTCGAATTTCTAACTTTAGCCAAATGACTCCAAATTAACCTACGGACCTCCGAATTTACTTCCAATTGCGTTCCCAATACCAGAATCACCATACGGAGCTATTCTGAGACTCGGAATCCCAAACAGACATCAATATCACTGAAATGCACTTCAACCTAGACTTATGAAATTCATCTAAAATGCTAACTTCCACGATATGCGCCAAAACGCTCCCGGGTCATCCAAAACCCGATCCGAACATACGACCAAGTCCGAAATCATCATACAAACCTGCTGGAACCTTCAAGTCCTGATTTTGAGGCCGTTTACTCAAAAATCCAATCTTAGTCAATTCTTCCAACTTAAGGCTTCCAAAGTGATAATTTTCTTTCCAATTCGACTCCGAACTTCCCGAAATTAGTTCCGACCACGCCTACAAGTCATAATACCTGAAATGAAGCTGCTCATGGCCTTAAACCGCCAAACGACGCGCTAGAGCTCAAAACAATGGGTCGGATCTTAAACATACGTTCGTCCTCGAACGTGCTATGAACTTCTCTTGAGTTGTCCGAAATCACTGTCCAACACTTCGTGCACCTACCTGTGCTACCACCACTCAGTTGAGCACATTAGCTCGATCAAATCCGTAGATATCCTCTTTTATTTAGGCAATAAGCTCATAACTCATTTCCAACACCCGAAATCCTCTGACAGGCCTGTTTACAATATATGAACACTGCATTAATCACTACACGAGGTACCAGAATATGATTGAATGCCTCTGCTGAATTAGCACCATACACCGCATAACTCATCATTTAACTTTAACAACATTCCCTGACCTTAATAGCCAAAATCCCACGAATCTGATGCTCCCAACGCACCTCATGACATATATATAGGTCTTGCTATAACGCTTACGATACCACCACAACAGAGGAGATGTGTAGAAATTCACAACCAACTGCAGAGTTATTCAATCATTGAATCTCTCCTCTTGACTAGAATCATCACCTCATTACGAACCAAATAATGGTATTTGTCCTTTAATATACTTCACATAATCTTATCGCACTGATCCCTGATCCAATAACCCTGTCTCACCCAGTATGAACTGCTCAGACAACAAGTCACCCCATACATGACCAATAGCCTCACATGATGTCACAATGTGCCAATAGGCCACAACTCGAACATAATACATAAAGAAATGACTCAGGAAGGGACTACTCAACTCACGCAACTAATATGAACCTTCCTCAGAAAATAGGAAGCAAAACACAAGAAAAATAAATATAGGGAACCTTACTCATCATCACACTGTTGCGGCGTGCAACCCGATCCACACATAAAATTTACATAAAGAGATACACACCGAGCTAAATTGCTCATTACCACAAATATCTAATATCGGTCACAAGCACGCTAGGTGCATAATACCATCCTGAGGAGACCGATAGATCCATACGCTACAAAACTCAAGCACAACTGAGGTGCGATATATATACTCTGAATCTCAAGATCTATCCTGCTCACATAACATCATCACTACGCGGAAGCTCAACACATAAGAAATTATCAAGTCGTTTCACAACTCACACGACACAACATAATATTACATGAAATGGACGAAGATGGAACAAAATCTGATGTTCTAATACCTCTCCATGAGAAGCGCTATACCAAAATGAACACACCTGACTCCTATGGAGCCCATAATCATATTTAAATCCATCCACAAACCTCGAGTCAACCCTTCTCGCACCGAACTAGGCTAATAGCCTTACCTGGGTCCATAATACACCATTTTTCTCATAACACACAAGAACAATCGTCATAGCAGGGACAAACTCCCACAATCCACAACCAAATGAACTGAGCGCCCTCCAGGCATAAACTTTCAAATAAGCCATCTTACCACATCCTTCATACTTGGTTCAAACCTTCAATCAATCAAGTGACTACATGTCACCCTTATACAATCCTCCCATGGAATACACTTCCACGACCTCATGCACTAGGTAAAAAGTCTGCACATCCACACCACCTACCACACTAATGTTGTAAAGAAATTCAAATATTCATAACCAGGATGCCTAGCCTCCTTCACAAAACACCGCACTCAGGAGACGTTGAAGACATTACAAGCTTACTCTAAACATTCAAATCCCTTTCCTGCTCATCCGAGCTCGTGACATTCTTGTCAACACCAAACCGCAACCTTGATCCTCGCTTCCAAATTTCATACCGTTCACTGCACCTAACATGCCCATATGCATTCGCACATGAATCTCGTCATAACTCCTGAACCGCTAATAGGGTGAACACTTCATCATATAGAAACCCTTTTACCTAACTCTCTTCAAGAGAACCATGACAACACACGAGTGAATTCTCATAATCACAAAACAGGCAAATCCTCAAGGAATAGTCTATACCACCATAATCCTTCCGGCATCCACCTATACCTGACAGGCCATAATACTTGAATGCTCCCAAATAAACTCTATTACGACGGCCGATAAGCCTCGCACACACCGTCACAAATCACATGCATAACTTAATCACGCCGAAGGAACTGATCACTGCCGTAAATGTGCCACTCCAACCATGGCTAACCAATCGATTTCCTTCTAATTTATCCTTAAATTGACTTAGAAATAGCAATAGCTTCATCCAAAACATTGTGAACCCAAATCCACACTCATCTTGAGTGACCTTATACCACGAGACCATGTTGTCTCAAATCCCACGGGTCATCTCATACCCTCCAATGCTACACCGCCAGCCGAAGATAACATAGAACACTTTGAGCCTCCTATCACATTCTGCTGCAAAAGCTCGATTCTTAACCATGTCGCGGGCTTGAAATCCTTAAGCACCACAATTTAAACCTTTGAATTCTCTAGGACAGTTATTAAGAGTCTCCCACTCTGACTTGGTCCCGAGTATAATCAACTCCAAGACCCTTCTAGCACATGAACACACTCTCAACGAAGCACTCGACTGAGTCACTTTCCTTGCAACCCGGATCTACACGAAGCAAAACCCTAGGCCTCCCCCAATAAGGCCAGTTATACCACATATCTCTCAAATCATTTGCTCAAATTACCATTTTATTCCTTTCCCCTAACTGTAATAGCTTGCTAATACGTCGATAATCCAAACCCCCATGAGCAGATAATCCTGCAACCCAATCGCAGGCGGTGGGACTCTCCCACTTAGCCTGAAGCTACTCTTTGCACAACTCTGGAACCCACCAAAATTCTTTCTTCATTGCTGACATGATCTTGCACAACCAACTCGTCAAATTCCTCTAAATTCTTCTGTTAGCATTTCATGAACACTCTGAATCTCTAGCATCATTCCTATATTCGGCCTCTTACCGAATAGTCAATAGAATTCCTCGCAGAAACTTTGCCAACCATACAACTGCTAACCTGCTCACAGGAGATAACCCACCTGTGGAAATTACATACCGACACCCTCCAACGTCGCTGCACGGGGAACACTCACTACGACATCAATACCCAATCCTAAGCCCGTTCTCATTCGCGAACTGCACCAGCCCGTTCACTCCTTATAGACATTGGCTAAATGTGCGACAACATCTTCCAATTCCAAGCTATATTGCATCCTTCTTCATACCAAGCAACTCATTCCTGTTGCACCCCATCTCCCGTCGCAATAGCCAACATTTCAATTTAAGCTCGTGGACCCAATCACCGTCCACTAAAATTCTCATATCACCCCAAACTTCTCCTCAATATGTGCATCTATCTTACCATAGAACTCATATGCTACGCTTCCACTCTCCCACTTTGGTCAAACTCCCCCTCTAAGCAACTGCTCGACTTCCGCTTCTTACACCTGGCCTTCTAGAAATTTATCCGCCACCTGACACTTCTCACATGTCCTTCCTCATCTCTTTCTGCCCAGCTACAGCCGTACATCAATATCCATGTCTGCAACACTTGAATTGATAGATCACTACCAACCTCAAACCTTTCTGAAGATCCCCCTTCTCAAGCCATCGACATTAGATATACCTATTCAATCCTGAACCACCACACACCGCGATCTCTGATAGACGCTTCTTCAATACTATCTCACTATATCCTACCCCAAAGGCGAATTGTAGAAGGTCATAACACCGGTGAACTTAACACATTTTATTCGATCAAGGACGACAATACCACATCACGGATGAAGATTCCACCTCACTTGAAAACACCCAGTCTCGTTACTCTATCAACCCGAACCTGATCATTTATAGTCCAATTGTCTTTCCTCCGCCGGAAGTAAAATACTGAAATCTCGAAATTCACGCTCCGAGTAGAACTCCTACCAAGTCATTCATTCCCAAACATATAGGAAAGCATCCTATCATCATATCCATACCGTGCGATAACCAATCATAAGCATCATAACAACCTGAGCATAGCCTCAAAGCTCTCAGAAACACAACTACTGAGCTGAAACAACATAACATCCTCCCGCAGAGCAATGACAATAGCCCCAACCAACAACGTATGGAAAATATCACGCACTATATAATTCCTCAAATTATCGATTCATTACAAGCGCTTCGCGATGCATAAGATTGAGTAAGAAGAAACGTAGGCATAAGCCTCAAAGGAATCAAATCGCACGATAAGGAATCAAGAAGTGAAGTACTCCTAACAGCCCTATAGCCTCTCGAAGATAAGTACCGACGTCTTCGTACCGATCCACAAGACTCTACTAGACTTGCTCATGACTCGTGAGACCTAAACTTCAAGGATGACACTAAGCATGGATATCATAGGTAATTAAAAAAAATAGTGATAGGAAATAACAACTTCTTCCACATTTACAAACTTTAAATCTTCGTCATTTCAGTTGACAATTTATAATTCAAGGCCAGTAAACAGTTAAAAATCTCACAATGTACTCAGCAAATATCATGCGCAAGAAATGCCGAGGATCGAACGGCTCGAACCAACGATAAATGTAAACTGTGCACTGCCGAAGGGTCGAACGACTTGAACCATAGATGCATCTATTACCCCGCTCGAAAATCGTACATGCGACGCGGTCAAATATAAATAATAGAGTTACCCCGCTCGCGAATTATACATGCGACGCAGGTACTCATATATACACGCATTCAAACAGTAAATCCAGAATTTATCAGGAAAACAATTGCCCAAGGAAGTGATAAATTCTCTTTTAATGGTCACAAAGATAGTATTTAAATCTTTTCTAGAAATTCATTTTCCAAGTTCGATAAGGTTTAAACATTTTAATTTCATCAGTAAAGTAACAAGTACGGCAAATAAAACATGTTTTTGGGTCCTAGACTACCTGGACATAAGCATAATAGTAGCTATGCACGAACTCTCGTCACCTCATGCGTACGTAGCCCCCACAAATAATAGCACATGATTGATTATTTCACCTATGGGGACAACTCCTCCTTACAAGGTTAGAAAGGAAACTTACCTCGCTCCGAAGATTCATAACCGACCTCCAAGCCCTTCCGACGACTCAAATTGATGCACCATGCCCAAAACTATCCAAATAACGGGCAAACCAATGAAAATACTCTAATACTTATAACAATTCAATTTATATAAATTCCCAACTACGCTCGGAAAGTTGACAAAATTGCCCTCGGGCCCTCGTGCTCGGATTCCAAAATTTTTCGCAGATAAAGATTACCCATAACTTTACGAACTCAAATATATATAATTTTCTCTAAATTCCATGCCCAAATTCGTGGTCAAAGTCCAAAAATACACATTCTAGGTTTTTCTTCAAAATCCCAAATTCCTACTAATTTCCATGACCAAATCCATTACAAATCTTGTATTTAACTTGAAATGAGTAGAAACAACTTACCTTGACATAGATGACGAAAATACCCACTTGAAGCTCTCCAAAAATCGCCCAACCAAGAGAAAAATGAAGAGAAATGGCCAAATCCCGTCTTAAAATAATACACTGCCCAACCCGTTTTTTCGCACCTGCCGTCCACCTGCCGCATCTGCGGTACTGCAAGTGCAGACCGTCACCGCTTCTGCGGTCCAGGGCTCCTTGCCCATTCCCGCTTCTGCGCTTACAAATCTGCAGGTGCGGCGAGCCAACTGCATCTGCGGTTCCAGTCCTAGCCAACACCTTCGTTTATGCGGCACCAAGGCCGTTTCTGCTGTACCAAGGCCGCTTCTGCGGCTCCGCACCTGCGGCCATAACCTCGCATGTGCGGTCACACTAGACACCAGCAACCTCAGCCTTTCTCAAATTCCAAATTCAATTTGTTAACCACCCGGAATCCACCCGAGGCCCCCGGGACCCCGTCCAATCACACCAACCTATTCCAAAACATAATGCGGACCTTCTCGAGGCCTCAAGTCACATCAAACAACGCCAAAACAATGGATCGCATCACAATTCAATCTTTATGAACTTTGAAATTTCAAACTTCTACATTCAATGCCAAAACCTATCAAATCACGTCAGATTGAACCCAAATTTTGTACACAAGTCACATTCAACATTACGGACCTGTTCTAACTTTCGGAATCGGAATCCGACCCCAATATCAAAATTTCCACTTCTGGTCGGACTTCTTAAAATCCTTCAAATTTCTAACTTTAGCCAAATGACTCCAAATTGACCTACGGACCTCCGAATTTACTTCAGATTGCGTTCCCAATACCAGAATCACCATACGAAGCTATTTCGAGACTCAAAATCCCAAACGGACATCAATATCACTGAAATGCACTTCAACCCAGACTTATGAAATTTTTCTAAAATGCTAACTTCCACAATATGCACCGAAATGCTCCCGGGTCATCCAAAACTCGATCCGAACATACGCCCAAGTCCGAAATCATCATAAGAACCGGCTGGAACCTTCAAATCCTGATTCTGAGGCCGTTTACTCAAAAATTCAATCTTAATCAATTCTTCCAACTTAATGCTTTCAAAATGAGAATTTTCTTTCCAATTCGACTCCGAACTTTCCGAAATTCAATTCCGACCACGTCTACAGGTCATAATACCTGAAATGAAGCTGCCCATGGCCTTAAACCGCCAAACGATGCGCTAGAGCTCAAAACAACCGATCAAGTCGTTACATTCTCTCCCACTTAAACATACGTTCGTCCTCGAACGTGCTATGAACTGCTCTGGAGTTGTCTGAAATCACTGTTCAACACTTCGTGCACCTACCTGTGCTACCACCACTCAGTTGAGCACATTAGCTCGATCAAATCCATAGTTGTTGCCTCAAATAAATATCATTCTCTGTAGCACTAAAACTAGCAAACCACCACAACCACAAAACTCTCTGAAGATCATATTCCTCGAGCCGCCTACATTAGAAATACTTATTCAATCCTGAACCACCGCACACCACGATCTCTGACAGTCGCTTCTTCAATACTACTTCACAATACTATAACTCAATGGAATCGAAGAAACCATAGCACCGGCGAACTTAACACATTCTACTCGATCAAAGACAACGATACCACATCACAGATGAAAATTCCACCTCACTTGAAAGCACCTACTCTTATTACTTTATCAACCCAAACTTGAACATTTATAGTCCAATTACCTTTCCTTCGCCGAAAATAGAACACTGAGATCTCGGAATCACGCTATGAGAAGACCTCATTTCAAGTCATTCATTGCCCCGACATATGGGCAAGCATCCTATCATCACATCAGCACCGTGTGATGACTAATCATAAGCATCATAACAACCTGAGCATAGCCTCAAAGCTCTCAGAAATACAACTACTGAGTTGAAACAACATAATATCCTTCCGCAAAGCAACGACAATAGCCCCAACCAACTCGGCATGGAAAAAACCTCACGCACCATACCTGCAGTACCATTACAATTCCTCAAATTCCCGATTTATAGCAAGCGTTTCACGACGTATAAGATTGAGTAAGAAGAAACGTAGGCATAAGCCTCAAAGGAATCAAACCGCACGATAAGGAATCAAGAAGTGAAGTACTCCTAACAGCCATGTAGCCTCTCGAAGATAAGTACAGATGTCTCCGTACCGATTCGCAAGACTCTACTAGACTTGCTCATGACTCGTGAGACATAAGGGAACCTAGTGCTCTGATACCACGTTCTCACGACCCAAAAATCTATTAAGGTCGTGATGACGCCGGACACCATAGTCAGGCAAGCCAACACTCATTAGTTAATTAAATTTCTATTTTAGTATTTTTGAAATCGTTACCTTCCATTTCATTAGGTGAAAGTCGATAAAAAATATACTGAGTAAATAACAAGGTTTTAACACTTCAATTAGCAAATACATCCCAAAATCATCCCAGAACCCGATGTCACAAGTGCATGAGCAATTTTCTAAGAAAAATCAAATGAAATACAATAACCGTCCGGAATACAAATGGGACAGTAAATAAAGTGCAACTCGATACTCTGAAGGAGAGTCTATTGGCTGCGGATCGTCTCAAGAGATGCAGCTCACCTAAGTTCCCGTATCAACCATACCTCTGCTCCAAGTTGGGCCACTAAATGTACATGTACCTGTGCAACAAAATGCACAACAAGTGTAGCATGAGTACGAAAACAACATGTACTCAGTAAGTATCCTGCCTAACCTCGAAGAGGTAGTGACGAGAGGTCGACTTTGAATCTTACTAGAGGTCAAATTAATAAAATCAAGTGTGATGACAAACATCGATGTTATTATCAAATAACAAATAACAACAGGAAATGACAGCTTTTTCATGAATTATAAATTCCAGTTTCCATCATTTCATTTAGTAATTCATATCTTAAGGCAATTTAACAGTTCAAATTACAAATGGGATCCAACAAATATCATGCACAGGAAATGCAAAGGGTTGAACGGCCCGAACCAACATAAATGTAAATTGTGCACTGCCGAAGGGTCGAACGGCGCGAACCATAGATGCATCTATTAACCTGTCGTGGCATACGGCCCGCTCCCATGAGAGTAATGAAAGAAATCACCCCGCTTGCGGAATATAAATTGCGAAGCGTTCATACATAAACATACAAATTCAAACAGTCTACCCCGACGATATCGGGAAAACAATTACCCAAGAAAATGACAATTTCTCTGTTAATGGTCACACATATCGTATTTAAATCTTTTCTAGAAATTCATTTGTCAAGTTCGATAAGGT
This sequence comes from Nicotiana paniculata, assembly GCA_005239505.1. Taxonomy (NCBI): domain Eukaryota; kingdom Viridiplantae; phylum Streptophyta; class Magnoliopsida; order Solanales; family Solanaceae; genus Nicotiana; species Nicotiana paniculata. The sequence goes on from MDKI01132872.1 coordinate 44,952, forward strand.
TTAAACAATTTTAAATTCGTCAGTGAAGTTACAAGTACGACAAATAAAACATGTTTTTGGGTCCTAGACTACCCGGACATAAGCATAATAGTAGCTACGCACGGACTCTCGTCACCTCATGCGTACGTAGCCCCCACAAATAATAGCATATATTTAATTATTTTACCTATGGGGACAATTCCCTCTTACAAGGTTAGAAAGGAGACTTACCTCGCTCCGAAGATTCATAACCGGCCTCCAAGCCCTTCCGACGACTCAAATTGATGCATAACGCCCCAAAACTATCCAAATAACGGGCAAACCAATGAAAATACACTCTAATACTTATAACAATTCAATTTATATAAATTCCTAACTCCCCTGAGAAAGTTGACAATATTGCCCTCGGGCCCACGTGCCCGGACTCCGAAATTTTTCGAAGATAAACTTTACTCATAGCCTCACTAACTCAAATTTATAATTTACTCTAAATTCCATGTCCAAATTCGTCGTCAAAATCCGAAAATACCGAATTCTAAAATCCCAAACTTCTACTAATTTTCATGACCAAATCTATATACAAGCCTTGTATTTAACTTGACATGAGTAGAAACAACTTACCTTTACATAGATGACAAAAATCCCCACTTGAAACTTTCCAAAAATCGCCCAACCAAGAGAAAAATGAAGAGAAATGGCCAAATACCATCTTAAAATAACACACTGCCCAACCTACCTTTTCGCACATGCGGTCCACCTGCCGCATCTGTAGCTCCGCACCTGCAGAAATCCCATCGCAGGTGCGGTCTCAACTAACTCGACCACGCCCGCATCTGCGGAGTCCGGACTGCTCCCGCGGTCTCGCTTCTGCGGGAGCCGCGCCGCACCTGCGCCTCCCCAGCCAAGCCCAGCCACATCCGCTTCTGCGACACCAAGGCCGCACCTGCGGCCAAAACCTCGCAGGTGCGGTCACACCAGACACCAGCAACCTCATCCTTTCTCAAATTCCAAATTCGATCCGTTAATCACCTGGAATCCACCCGAGGCCCCCGGGACCCCGTCCGATCCAACCAACCTGTTCCAAACATAATGCGGACCTGCTCGAGGTCTCAAATCACATCAAATAACATCGAAACAATGGATCGCATTTCAACTCAATCTTTATGAACTTCGAAATTTCCAACCTCTACATTCGATGCCGAAACCTATCAAATCACGTCCGATTGACCCCAAATTTTGCACACAAGTCATATCCAACACTACGGACCTGTTCCAACTTTAGGAATCAGAATCCGACCCCGATATCAAATTTTCAACTTCCGGTTCAATTCCTCAAAACCTTGAAGTTTTCTATCTTTAGCCAAATGACTCCAAAATGACCTACGGACCTCTGAATTCTTTTTCCATCGCGCTCCTAACACCAGAATCACCATACGGAGCTATTCCCAGACTCGGAATCCCAAACGGACATCAATAACACTGAAATGCACTTCAACCCAGACTTATGAAATTTCCTCCAAAATACTAGCTTCCACAATATGCGCCGAAACGCTCCCGGGTCATCCAAAACTCGCTCCAAACATACGCTCAAGTCCGAAATCATCATACGAACCTGCTGGAACCTTCAAATCCTGATTCTGAGGTTGTTTACTAAAAAATTCAATCTAAGTCAACTCTTCCAACTTAAGGCTTCCGAAAGGAGAACTTTCTTTCCAATTCGATTCTGAACTTCCTGAAATTCAGTTCCGACCAAGCCTACAAGTCATGATACCTGAAATGAAGCTGCCCATGACCTTAAACCATCAAATGACGCACTAGAACTCAAAACGACCGATCGGATCGTTACAGTTTTCCTTCGTACCGAAAAAGAAGAACATTAGTTACTAGCTTTGAGATCACAATGAATGATGCGAAGTCTAGACTCCTGGCTATTTATAGGAGATTATTAAATATTTGGGTACAGGTATTAAATATTTGGGTACAGGTACATTTGCGTGAGCAGAAAAACTCTAGTTTCTAAACACCAAGTTAATCAAGTAAGGAAAGAGATTGATTCTTCTACGGCCATAACTTTTTTTTATCTGCACCGAGTATTTACACAAAATGAATGAATTCAAAATATCTTAATTATGACGAAGTAATATGAATTTTTACTTTAATATGTTACCACAATAATTAAATTGCTTTATTATGTGTAAAACATGTGTGATAAATACGCCTAAAACTAAAGTTGGTAAACTCTCGACTTGGGTTTTTTCTTTGGCCGAGAGCCCGGCACTGACAAGTTGACTCTTAGCCTTTATTAATGGATTCAACAACTCTAATTTATGGGGCTGATGTAGACGGGATTTTGGTGAGAACACGCCAAAGAGGTCGAAATTTCTTGCTTCCAGTTGCTCTTCTTTGATCGTTGATTCAACTTTATCTGATTTCAAGGAAAATCCAACTGATTTTTCACTTGTTGTATCTTGTTTATTTTATAGCTTTATTCCACAGTGATTTCTCCTGAATTTTAACTTGTAGATATCCCAGGACAAACATCTTCACCTCTTAAGCAATTCAATTGAATTGACATAGCAATTAACCTAGCAAGTTGCCCACACGAACCTCACCGCTCAAACGTTATTCTGTTCCAGTTTATATGAACCTATTTTTTTAAACCATTCAAAAAAGAATGATCCATTTCTGAATATTGAAAAAACTTAATCTAAGCTTTCAATTTTACCAATGGAAAGCTACAATAGCCATATATAGTCACACAAATATAATTATTTGTTAGGTTAAGTTTTAAAAGTCTTCACTTCATTTTTTAACTATGTGCCTAATAAAATAGGTTCACATAAATGGAGTAACAGATATACCAGAGAAAAATAACTTATTTTGGTAAATAATTATATGATGCCACGCTGCTGATCATATCTAATTTTTTTTCTAGAAGAAGTTTTGAGCTGTCTCACATAAATTCAGTCAGCGTTGAAATTTCTTCAGAAAGTTGATATTTCTCGATTGGAAAATGTTGTTTAGCAATTGTTGTGTCGAAAATTGGAGTGCGATCGTCAAGACAAGAATATGATATTCTTGCTGCCAAACTCTCTGTTTTTTAAGGTTCACCATCCAACGCCAATCCAAACAACTCATATCACAACAAACAATATTCTCACATTAATCCCATAACTAATTATATAAAAAAACCATACACAGAAACAAACGACTTGAGATAAAATAAAAAAAAAACATGCCTAAAAACAATACTAATAGTAACATGTTTACTTAATCCATGAGGATACAAGGTCAAATAGACAAGTTATTTCTCATTTTCATCGTAGGCACTAACACTAGACTAGGAGGGGGAAAGGGGGGAAATCACAAGAGCATGTTGGTTTGGCTTTAATTTCAAGTTTCTCGTTTATCGATGACAGCTGCATGCACATATCATCATCATCTCATAATTAAACGAAAGGCAAATACAAGACTATTATCTAGGATATAACTCAGTTATCGACACCTCATTTTGTGAACGGGGCGTTCTTGAATTGTATTCTTGAACAAGTGAATTCTCCGGGTTACCATCATTGTGCATAGAATATGCAGGCCCTGAAGGCAATGGAAGGCTCAGAGAGAGGCTACTAAGCATGAGAACCACCGTTGCCATGGTTGGTCTATCAGCAGCATTTTCTTGAACACACAATAAAGCTATGTGGATGCATCTCGTTATGTCACGAACTAGTCCTGAGCTTCCCCTCAATAAGGGGTCTATCAAATTTGAAGATGTTCCTTCACGCCAGTTTGTCCAAGCCTGTGACATTACGATTCAAGAGTTTAACTTCTATACACTAGTCGTGTAAAAAAGTTTTAAGCATGAAGATGGTCCCAGATAGTTTGGATTTTGGATTACTCGTTGATTTAATTAGTTACTTACATAACTCAAAAGGTCTTTCACAGATTCTCCATTTCTGAAACAAGTGTTTCTTTGGCCACTTAAAATTTCAAGTACTAGTACTCCAAAGCTAAAAACATCTGATTTGACTGAAAATTGTCCATGCATTGCATACTCTGGTGCCATATATCCACTGCAAAAGAGAAACAACGATTATAAGACTTTTCTAGCATACGACACCATCACTGTAGGGACGATTAAAATTCTAGTTGGACAAATTGAGGTGCAGAAAAGAAAAAACAAAATTGAGGTAACCATTTAGAAAGCAGTTGCATTAACAAATTAAAGTTCATCATAAAAATTGTGGTAACATTTCGACGAATGATTTTGTTTTACGAGTAGTCTCCAGGTTTTTGTTCTTACTAGCTAAATGGTTAAAAAATCCTTCGAGACGAAATGAAAAATAACAGTCTCTCATTTGAGATGTAAAACTTACTAGGTCCCAACAATTCTGCTTGTGTTGCCTTGAGTTTCATCTAATGTAAATAGCCTTGCCATACCAAAGTCTGAGATTTTAGGATTCATATCTACATCTAGTAGAACATTACTAGCTTTGAGATCCCGATGAATGATACGAAGTCTAGAATCCTCATGAAGATAAAGAATTCCCTTGGCAATGCCTCCTATGATTTTGTATCGTTTTTCCCAATCCAGTTGCCTACGTTTAACCGAATCTGTTTTATCATTGGACAAACATTAATTAAACGAAGAACATAAATTATTGATGCTCAAGCTCCATATTTTATGAAAAATGTAACTTCCATATATTGACAGAGTAGAAGAATTATACTATCTGGTAAACCAAAAGTTAATGCATACCAAATAAAAAGTGGTCAAGACTTGCATTAGGAACAAATTCATAGACAAGAAGTCTCTCTGTTCCATCTAGACAAAATCCTCGCAACCTAACCAAATTCCTGTGTTGAAGCCTGGCAACCAGCAACACCTCGTTTTTGAATTCTAGATCACCTTGGCCTGAACCTGCTGACAATCTTTTTACCGCTACTTCTTGCCCATTTGGAAGCTTACCCTGAAACATATCAGAACAAAGTATTATTGGTCCAACTAGGTTGTTATGCAACAAGGACTTAACTTATTTACATCGAGAGTGTTGAGAATTTTTTACACAATAAAAGTTAAACTCTTGCAACAATAAGCTAAATAACCTTGTACACAGGACCAAATCCGCCTTGTCCCAACTTATTAGCATTTGAGAAGTTATCTGTTGCTGCTCTAATTGCCGAAAAATCATATTGCAAGGACTCTGCAGTACTAGTATCATCCCCATGTATGCCTTCACCAAAGTAGTAGTAGTAGTAGGCATACAATAAATTAGTGAAACATGGTCTTTAAAGATTTCCATTCTCCTTAATCATTGTTAATAACTACACTTACTCTCAATTGGGTTCAGCAGCTGCTTCCTCTTTTGCCTCTTCCTCCAGATGACAAAAGTACAAACAATAAGAATAACAACCGTGACAGTGGGCACAACAATAATGATGACAGTTCGAGCGGTTACTACAAAAACACGCCTCAAATTAGTGTGCTGGTAGCCGTTAATTACCAAAACTCCCTCGTTCAATAGAAAATAGAAACTTTTTAAATCGGAATTTGAAGAATTTTTTATTGCCACACAAATATTACAACATATTGAACATTATAAGTTTCAAAAGTTTTAATAGTTACACAAATATTATGGCTTATTTAATATTACAAGTTCCAAAAAGTGTCTCTATTTTTTTTTTTTTAAATTTCGTGCTTGGAACGTAGGAAATTTTTCGTCTTCTATCAAAATTTTCAAAACCCCACTTATAGCATGTTTGGCCAAGCTTCTTTTGAGGCAAAAACATTTTTTTTTTTATCAAAAAGTGCTTTTTTTTATAAAATTAAGGTGTTTGGAAGGAAAAAAAATGTTTTTGAGGAGAAACACAAGCAATTTTGGAGAAGCAAAAAAAAAAAAAAACTTCTTCCTAAAAGTATATTTTTGAAAAACTTGGTCAAACATTAACATGCTAAAAATAGTTTTTTGAGAAAAAATACACTTAAAAACAGTTTTTTAAAGCTTGGTCAAACATTAACGGTTGCTCAAAAATGCTTTCAAAATTAATCAGTCAAACATAAACTACTACTTTTGAAAAAAATTACTTCTCAAAATACGCTATTTTTTACATTTTGACCAAACGGGTTATTAGTTTGATAGCCCCCAGCCCCACTCCCTGGCCAGCTCACCCACCAGTCCCTCCCTCCCTTCCTCTGATTCCCTCCGCCATCGTTTTAACCCCCCTCCCCCTTCTCTCTTCTCCTTCTCTCAATACACAAATTCGAGAAGCTGTACAAAGAATGTGTTTGGTAGGAAGGAAAATATTTTTTAATTTTTTTTATGTTTGGTTGATTTAAATGTTTTGAAAATTTTTTTCTTATCAAGAAAAAGGAAAACATTTTCCAAAACTACTTTTCACCCTTCCCCACTCCCATCCATCTAACCCCCACCCCATGTCTACCTACCGCTACATAAAGGCTTTTTTTTCTTCAAATTTCAGTTTTTTCCGTCATCAACCATCCTACTACCTCCCCACTACCCCCTCCCCCCCCAAAATTTTATTTGTACCTTTTTTTTTTTGTAATTTTCAAATTTCTATTTTTTCTTTTTTCATCACCCGCACCCCCTGCCCCCCAAACAAATATTTGCTTTATATATTTTCAGTTTTAGTTTTTTCATCTTTCGGTTTATAGGTTCGAAATTTATATGTTTCAAAGTTATGAGTTCGGAGGTTTACGTGTTTGAAAGTTTTCGGCTTTAGAAATTATAAATTTTACGGGTTCAAAATTTTGCGGTTTCGAAAGTTTAGCGGTTCGAAAGTTTATGAAATTTGTGGGTTCGGAAGGTTGTTGGCTCAAAAGTTTATGGCTTCACGTTTATTGTATCTAAATTATTTATGATTATTCTTGAGAAATTATTTTTCCTTAATTTACGTACCAAAACATCAAAAAATCAATAAAATTACTACTTGTTTTTCAAGTAAACATTTTCTTAGAAACATTTTCCTTATACCAAACACACCCAAAGTTAAAGGAACATTCTTCACAGTTTGCCACCATCATAGATCGCCTTCTAGCCAAATGCTCCAACATTTTTCTACATTTCGCTCGTAGAGAAAAATTTGGGTTCTACGGCTTCTGTCACAGTTTTAAAAAGTCAAGTCTCTTTGGACAAGGAAATGGATAGACTGAGATAATGAGGGAACACTGATGGACAGATGGCTTCAGTCACAGCTTCAATAAAGAAAAGAAAAAATGAAGAGATGTTATTTGGCTCTTCCCCATTTTCTTATTGTCTTCATTTCCTGAAGTTCTTACTTTGATAGGTGACACATTGTCTCATTTTGATATCCGTTGTCTCTATTCAATTATAATTAATACTGGATCTAGAATCATCCATATATTTGCTCCCAATAGACTTAGCAATCCCATAATACTAGGAGGAATTCCAAGGAGCCTTTTTCTTTGGGGTTCACTTTTGGTCGACTTAGTAAAGAAATAATGTCAGGTAATATATATGCTAGTATAACCTTACTGTTCGACCAACTTGGAATTTAAAATCTGAAAGACGGAGAGGTTAAAAGTAGAAGTGACTAACAATTCCGTAAAGAACTCACTTACCTGATGGTGGTGGAGGTGGAGGTGGTGGCGATGGCGATTGCCATAAGGGTGACGGTGGCGGTGGCCATACGGGTGGCGGAGCTTCAGTCGGTAGCTCATTGGAAAAAGGGTCTGTTTGAAATATAAAATTGCAGCTGGGCATCAAAACATTGGCAGCCTTCTTTCCATAACATGGACAGCTAGGTAAACTTTCATAACCAGTTCTTAAACAGTTGAAGCATTCTTCGGCTGATAAATCCGCAGTACACTGTACAAGTGCATGTATAGTCTGAAAATCAGGTCCACGAGTACTATTTCTAGCAAACTTGCGTTTACCTCCTGCTGAAGCTTTAGTTTGTAAACTTTCCAACAAGGTTCTTAGATCTTCTTGCATAAACTCGTCAGGGCTCGACACATTTGCCGTGTTATATATAAAAACCAAAGGCTTATTTGACACGGTGCCTATGATGGACTCATTTGAATATCGTAGCGTACAGTCATCATAATAACCAAAGCCCGATTTCTTGTAAGGACATACCTCTAAAATCTTAAGAGTAGCATTAGTTATACAATTACGGCATGTTTGTGATTCTACATCTCCTCTGCATTGTGATATGACACTAACCTTCTCAGGGTTTTCACCTATGGAAGTGTTATAGAACCCATAACTATCCATATTCCGTGAAAGAGTGGACAGGAGTGTGTTAAGGTTAGTGTCGTATGCACCATTTGGGGAGAACTCACTCTTATTATCTGCACATGCATAAGATCGGAAACTAGGCTGTGCTACGCTGAGGTCAAAAAGGTAGTTAAATTGGAATATTAGAATAACCAGCCATTCCAAGAAACCCATATATAGCTGTCTGCCCAATCTACGCAAAGCTTAATTAGCGTTTCAGAGACAGTATAAAGAGAATGGATGTGCTCTTTTTGTTATGAGGATTATACTGAATCTGATATATCAGTTTTTGAAGTCTTAACAATTTTTTCTCATTGGAAGATTGACTCTGACTTTTCATCACTTGACAATGTGAAAGGATTAAAAACATTGAAAAGGATGGGAGTGGATACTAATTAAGGAGAAGATATATTATTGGCAGTTGCTTTCTGAGGCTTTGAAACTTTCAAAAAGTAATTCAATATAACGCGTTTTTGTGGAGGCTCTTCTCCCATTTCCAAATATTGTGGGGACCTTTCAGTTCTTTCGTTGAATGACTGAAGCTATTACTACATCAAACTTTCTTTTATCTGTGACAGGATTTCAAACATACAACCTTTTCTAATGTTTGAAATTTTATTTCCTTATACTACAGGCGTGTTTACTATTTACTACCTCCGTTCCATTTTAATCGTCACTTTAGATTAAAAAAAACAATTGTCTCAAAATTATAGTAACTTTAGGAATTCAATACTAAATATGTTATTCATTTCCAACTATATGCTTAATATTAAAGAAATAGTAGTTCTTTTTTATTTTATTTCATCATGTAGCAATTTGGAATCACAGTGAGCTCAAGAATGTGGAAAGAAAATGGGGCACAAGAAGTAACATTGTGGTAAGAATTTGCTTCGTAAGTGTTAGTCTTTAAACTTAGTGTAGCTTAAAGAGAGTGAATAGAAAATGGTGGGAAAAGAAATAAAGGAAAGTGAAATTTTGAATTAGTGCACTTTGTCCCTCGTTGGAAGAAAGAAAGAAAATTTATGTGTATATATAGAGAAACTCTTCTTCTAGCTCTTAAAGAGTTAAGAAGAAGGCAAGTCTCGCGTCGTCGTCGCTCGGCTTCGGCTGATTAATCTTTTTGGATAAAATTTCTTTCAAATTATTTAATTAATTAATTTAATAATTGACGAAAATTCAATCCGGAATAACCCGCGACCCGGTCCGGTCCGGTCTGTTTTTCTTTCTCGGATTAATTTAAATCCGTTTTTAATTTTCCCGCAATATTCACACCTGTTCCAACAGCTATGGCTATTCTGAAAGGTTGCGAAACATTTTCAGAAACAGTACGAAATTGGCTATAGATATGCCTTGAATCACAAAATTTTTACTTACTAAATTTTCTGATCTTCTTCTTCTACACAAAATATTCCAGTGTGTTTTACGACCATCGAGTGGTTCGCCGATCACCAGAGTTTTTGGTACCGATATGCTGGTGAGTTAAAACATTCTATCATGGAAGGATATATTCCAAAACCTCGGGTACTTGAGGGGAATAATTTCCTTAAGGACACACTCTATATTCAGTGGGCTCGGTTTATTCCTATTGTTTTCAGAAGAGAATTAACGTTCTAGTTCTACTAACTTTCTGTTTCTGTATTTTCAGAAAGTTTACTGTTTTAATTATTTTACAGCAAACAGATTAATAACAATCCTAAGAAAATTATTTTTTATTATATTCTGTATTATGTTTGTGAAAATTAAAACTTGTGTGATTTTCTACTCCTTCTGAATTTTATTATTCTGATTTGAAGATATAAAAACTTCATCAGGGTTTTGAAACTCAGAAAATGATTTGAAGAACATAAAAACATCATTGGTTTTCTGTGAAACAGTATATAAAAACTTCGATTTTTATTTATTATACATACTGTTTATTTTTAATTACAATATTGTTTATTGTTCTGGTTTTTTCATTGATTGAACTCTTCTGTTGTTGACAGTGAGAAATGGCAATTGATAACGAAAATTCTTCTGCGACTGTTGCGGCAACGACGATAGCCTCGTCATGCCGGACTGATGTTCCACCGGCAGAAAAACCGAGGAAATTTTCTGGAGCCAACTTTAAAGGATGGCAGCAAAGGGTGTTCTTCTGGCTTACCACACTTGGTATGCAGAAATTCACTAGTGAAAAACCTCCTGTGCCTACTACGGACATGCCGGACAACGAGAAGTTCATGATTGTTGAAGTATGGAAGCAGGCAGATTTTCTTTGCAAAGGCTATATCCTAAGCGCTTTAAAGGATGACTTGTACAATGTGTACAGTGCGATGAATACTTCGAAAGAATTATGGGACGCACTTGAGAAGAAGTACAAGACGGAAGATGCATGCTTGAAGATATTTGTGGTTGCCAAGTTTCTAGACTATAAAATGATAGACAACAAAACTGTGGGAACCCAAGTTAAGGAGCTTCAACTTATTTTTCACGACCTTATTGCTGAAGGTATGGTCGTGAATGAAGCATTTCAAGTGGCTGCAATGATTGAAAAGTTACCTCCTTCATGGAGAGATTTCAAGAACTATCTTAAGCACAAGCGCAAAGAAATGAAGTTGGAAGATCTTGTGATTCGTCTCAAGATTGAGGAAGACAACAAAATAGCCGAGAAGAAGTCTCGTGGAAATTCAACGATCATGGGAGCTAATATCGTTGAGGAGACTGCTCCAAAAAAAGTAAGAAGAGGAAGAGATCTTCTTGACAAACTAAGGAGCAGAACAAAAGAAATTCAAGGGCAACTGCCACAACTATGGAAGAGTTGGTCAGAAAGCCCCTGATTGTCGTCTCCCGAAAAAGGATAAGAAGAAGGGACAGGACAACATAGTGGAGAAGAATGATGACATTGATGATCTTTGTGCAATGCTTTCGGAATGCAACTTAGTTGGAAATCCGAAGGAGTGGTGGATTGACTCCGGAGCCACTCGACATGTTTGTGCTGTCAAAGAAGCATTTGCGACTTACTCTACTGCTGGTCCCGAAGAAGAGATTTCCATGGGAAATAATTCAACAGCCAAGATTGAAGGTTATGGGAAGATATTCTTAAAGATGACTTCCGGCAAGGTGTTAACGCTCAACAACGTTCTTCATGTTCCTACTATTAGGAAGAATTTAGTTTCTATTTCTTTAGTTGTGAAGAATGGATTCAAATGTGTATTTGTTTCTGATAAAGTTGTTGTGAGCAAGAATGAAATGTATGTTGGAAAAGTCTACCTCACGGAGAGCCTTTTCAAACTTAATGTAATGGTTGTTGATAGTATGAATAAAATTTCAGTTTTTTCTTATTTGTATAAAATTTCAGTTTTTTCTTATTTGTTGGAATCAAATGATTTATGGCATATTCGTTTAGGACATGTCAATTATAAAACCTTGCGGAAGTTAATTAATTTAGATGTATTGCCTAAATTCGAGTATAATAAATCAAAATGTCAAATATGTCTTAAATATAAGTTTGTAAAACATCCTTACAAGTCTGTTGAAAGGAATTCAAATCCTTTAGACTTAATTCATACTGACATTTGCGATATGAAGTCGACATCATCTCGAGGTGGGAAAAAAAGTATTTTATTACTTTTATTGACGACTGCACTTGATATTGTGATGTTTATTTGCTTAATAGTAAGGATGAAGCAATTGAAGCATTTAAGAAATACAAGAATGAAGTGGAGAATCAATTGAATAAAAATATTAAAATGATTAGAAGTGATAGAGGTGGAGAATATGAATCTCCGTTTGCAGAAATATGTTCGGAATATGGAATTATCCATCAAACTACTGCACCTTACACACCTCAATCCAACGGAATTGTGGAAATAAAAAATCGGACACTAAAGGAAATGATGAATTCTTTATTAACAAGTTCCGGACTACCGTAGAGTTTGTGGGGGGAAGTGTTGGTTGAAATTCCAATGCACACGCAAGTGTACGTGGTCGACAAGTAATATAGGATTTTAAGTCCAGATACCGTACCCATAGAGACTTGTGTAAATTACTAGCTAATTCACTTTAATCGTTCTTTAACCAAGCCAATATAAAATCAATGATGTACTAATTTATACTAAAATTCTATGAAA
>ML306885.1:0-17033 GCA_005239505.1 Nicotiana paniculata
TAGCAAGTGTGGTGTTAGGCGCCATCACGATCCCTAAGGTTGGGAATTTGGGTCGTGACATGATGATTATGATAATGTTACCTGCAAAACAAAAATCTATGTTAGAGTAACAATCAATTTCCATTTTAATCCAAAGGATTCCGTCTATGAATTTTTTGTGCTTTGTGTTGATGATGTCTTTCTTCAGTGCCCAAATTAGCTTCAGTTGCTTCCCTTCTGCCTGGCTCCCTGTATGAGCTGGTACTATCCAAGTGTACATTGTAATATACCACAAAAAGTTTTGAACTGCATATTTGTACCAGCTGTGTACATATGTAGCTGTCCTTTTTGTAGTCACATTTGTGTTGTTGTATCTGGTTCTCTATGTATGTAATTGAATGGATTCTTTCCTTTGTATATGAGGTGTAAACCTCCTCTTGCGTACCATATCCAATCTCCTCATATGTTTCTGATGTGGCTTGCCAAAAATACTTGCTAATGTAGAAAAAACTGGGCAGCAGAGTACCGTTCTTCTCCTCTATGTCTATACTTACCTATGATTTCATTTCATTGGGATGAGTGCAATGCACTAATACCACCAAGTGAAATTCCATCATAGAATAAGACATAGACACAAACATCTTACATGCAAAAAAACATTGTTAGTAAAAAATAGTCTCATCTTGCTCTCTTCCTTAATAATTTGATCTTGATGTTCTACTATTAATGCTCTTGCTAACTTCTTATATGTACACTGCTCTTCCCTCTCCATTCTTAGTTTCTCGCAACTCGAACTTTCAGATATGGACATTGCATTTTGTCACTATTCACCAACTTTCTACCTTGAGTATCAAGATCTTCAAAACTGTGACACTCTATATTACTAACATCGAGTGCATAGTTTGCCAAGTGATCTGCTAAAATGTTGCCTTCCCTATAAGTGTGAGTTAGTGTTACATTGGCTATGCTCTTCATCCCCTTAATTTCCTCAACCATTTCCCAGATAACCCATGGTGCTTTCCACTCTCCTTCTATCACATTTTTCAGTAGCATAGAGTCAGTATTTAGTTCAATTAGCACATAATCATTCTCCACACAAAACTTCAAAGCTTCTAGGATTGCTGTAGCTTTAGCAACTGAATTTGATCCTTCTTGAATTTCCTTGCCACTGGCATACACTATGTTTCCTTCTTCATTTCTCAGCACAAAACCAATCGAACTTCTTCCTAGATTGCCCCTCGATGCCCCATTTGTATTAACTTTGATCCATACTTGAATTGGCAGCTCCCACTGTACCTTAGTATACTTCAAGATAGGTGTATATTGTTCCAACATTCTGATCAAGTCTGGCCAATTATGAGGAATGTTATGAATGTTTGGCTTTCTAAGCTTGACAAATGATTGCATAGTTGTGGAAATCTGGTAGATAACTCTGTTCAGAGTGACTGCTTCCCCATACTTGTAACCATTTCTTCTTTTCCACAATTCCCATATGATCACTGATGGTAATGCTTGCATGATAGGTTTCAATCTATGAACCACTTTAACTGTCCAACACTTAACAATAGCTTGGTGTAATGTGATCCTTTCCAGTGATATTCCTGCGTGCCCACTGGAATATTTCCACACTATTTTAGCAGCATAATATGTATAGAAAAAGTGTTGCATTGTCTGTTCTTTTGGTTCTGCACATCACCAACATTTTGATGCCATTAGATATCCCAATTTTCTGAAAAAATCATCAAGCGTCAACTTATTCCTCCAAACTTTCCACATAAATAAACTTATCTTAAAGGCAGCCCTTTCACCCATATATTCCTATAAGCATTGCAAGGTTCTTCCCTCCTTCATAAATATTCCCATGCTGATTTTACAAAAAACTCTCCTCTAGGTTCCGACATCCACACTGGTCTGTCAATAGCAGTCGACTTTGGTGGCCGTATACTTTTCAAAATATGCATTGCAAGGTCATTTGGAAGACTCTGTCTAATCCTCTCCTCATCCCATTGTCCATCAATCACGACATCAGATATATTATGAATAGATTCGTCACAAACAAAATCTGGAGGTGTGACAAAATATAACGAGCCTAATCTTGTCCAGTTCTCATACCAAAACAAGGCAGATCCCATTTGTGGTTGCCATAATATCTGATGTTCTATAATGTCCCTACATTCTAGCATTTTCCTCCAAACATGAGAACCATATCTCCACGGCACCACCATAGGATTTATTTTCTTGCAATATTTTTGGCACATAAAAGAGCTCCATAAGCTAGGCTTCGTCCTAAAGTTCCACCACAATTTGCAAAATAAAGCCGTGGACAAATCATGTAAAGATCTAAAGCCAACACCACCCTCCTCATTAGGCAAACATAAAGTTCTCCAATATGCCCAATGCCTACCTGCCACACCCACAAAATTGCACCAGGAAAACTATGCAAATATTTTGTGTAATCTATTAATCACATTTGGTGGTGGATTAACTGATGATAATAGATGTATAGGCATACTCTGTCGAACATGATTTATAAGAGCTTTGTATGATTTCAACAGATTTGTATGGTGATTTTGGACTTAGGCGTGCGTCCGAAATTGGATTTGGAGGTTCGTAGGGTGATTTGAAGCGTTTCGGCAAAAGTTGAAAAAATTGAAGTTTGGAAGGTGGAGAGGTTTGACCAATAGTTGAATTTGGTGATACCAGGGTTGGAATGCAATTCTGAGAGTTGGAACAGCTTCATTATGTCAATTGGGACTTGCCTGCAAAATTTGACGTCATTCCGGGTTGGTTTGATAGGTTTCGGCACGAGTTTTAGAAGTTGGAATATTTGGAAGTTCATAAGTTCGATTCATGGTGAGATTTGTAGTTTCGTCATTGTTTGATGTGATTTGAGGTCTCGAGCGGGTCCGTGTTAGGTTATTAAACTTATTGGTATGTTCGGACGGGGTCCCGAGAGGCTCGGGTGAGTTTCAGATAGGTTTGGGTTGTGTTGCGCTTGTTTTTGATGTTTCAGCGTCGTTTCTTCAAGAATAAATGGTACCACATTAATAAAATGAGCTTTAATTTCTGTTTTTATTGAAGCATTAGATGTGTATCGTAATTATGGATCTATAACAAAAAGAATCATCAAATTTGGACATTTTATGAGGAAGTTATGCTTATTTTAGTGTCGGAGAAAAGAGCTGGTGCTGGTGCTTCGCAGATGCGAAGTTGGGTCCACATTTCGGAGCCGCAGGTGCGGAATGGACCGCAAAAGCGGAAATGACAGCTGGACATGCGCAGGTGCGGATATTTTTGTCGCAAAAGCGAAAATCTCTGAGTATAAAAAAATCAGACCGCATCATTTTGGTATTTTGAGCATATCTTAAGTTCTAGAGCTCTGATTGAGGTGATTTTTTCGGAGTTCTTCTCGTTTTTTCATGGGGGTCAGTATCTAAGCATAATTTTGTTATCTTAATATGATTACAAAAGTTCATTTTTTGAAGTAGTCCATGTTTTGATTTGAGAATTGAGAGTTTTTATCGAAAACTTTTCTAGAGAGAATAATTGGGTTTGAACATCAATTTGGTATCGTAATTTGATGAAATTAGTATGATTGGACTCATTATTGAATGGGTGTTCAAATTTTAAAAAATTTATCGGATTCCGAGGTGCGGGCATGGGGGTCAACTTTTGGGATCAATTTCTAGATTTTTGTAAAGATTGAGACTTTATTATCCAGAATAGTTCCTTATGAGTTTTATTTGTGTTTTGAATTTATTTTGATTAGATTTAAGCCGTCCGAAGGTCTTTTCACCCGAGGAGTTCATTTTAGAGTACCAGGTTGTCTTCTTTGAGGTAAGTATCTTGCCTAACCTTGTGTGGGGCAACTACCCCTTAGGATTTGAGTCTTCTATGTTGATTGTAGTCCGTGTACGTGAGGTGACGAGTACGTGCTCGGACTTATGTTGTGGAAGTTGGCCTTTTATGTTTCCAGGTTCTTGTATTCATTGAATATGTAGTTGTTCTAGTATGATTACGTTCCTTAATTACACGTTTCACCTTTACCTACTTAATTAGAATTAATTGCTTCATGATTCACTCTTATTAATATTTGATTTATATGTGCCTTAATTGAGAATGTTATCTCTTCTATTTCCATGTTACCTTCTCCCTAACTGCTTATCCCTATTTGAAGTTGTAGTTATTCCTGTTTTATAAATGTTCTCTCTTAATTGAAGTTATGGTGATCTTCTCGCTGCCTACCTTTGGTTGAATTGGCTGTATCTCTCCCGAAATTATCCAATCTTAAAAAAAGCTTAGAGGTTCTATACCTTAGTGGACTTACCTTCATTTGGAAATTATTGGACTCGTGTTAGTTTCTTGTTGTTAAACCGTACAACGCGGGACTATTGTTACATGTTGTTTCCTTTCTTGTTTACTATTCTTATCATGCCTAGTTTTCCTTATTGTGGTTCTTCATTGTTAATTAGTTTTACCTTTTCTTGTGATCGAAGGTTCTTGAGTTGATTTATTTGTCGTATCTTGTATTATTATCAGTGTTGCTGTTGTACTTGTTGTGGTGATGCATGAAGTTTTTGCCGTGCGATTGTGGTTATTATGATGCACGAGGTTTCTACCGTGTGATTATTGATATGGGGATTTGCACGAGGTTTATTACGTGCCGTGATTACTATTGATATAGCACATGTGGTGTGACAAAGCGAGATATATATATGTGGCTTGCGCATGTGGCGAGACAAGGTGGGAACATGATTATGCACGTGTGGCGTGACAAGGCGAGCATTTACTTTACTATTGCACACATGGCGAGACAAGGTGCGCTATGTCAGGGATTTTTTTGTGATGACTTGTGTTGGCATGGACGCATTCTTGTTAATGGTACACTTCACTGTGTGAGCTTATTCTGGAAAAGTTGTGAGAAAACATTTTACGTGTTGTCCTTTCCTTTTCTTATGCTTACCAGCTGGTTTGAAGTATGTTAGGAAACCTGTACAAGCATACACGTAGCTAAGCACTCTTATCGGATTAAGGGGCTTCCTTGTTATTGTTGAGTATATACCCTTGTTGTACTTGCCTTCTATGTGTGAATGACTCGAATTGGCACGCGAGTCGTCTGTGCAGTTATTAGTTGAAATGAGGGTACAAGATGCCAAATGTTAGGGTTCAAATATTGGGAACCGTGAGTTGTGATTTGTCTGAGGTTCTGTACCTCGTGGAGTTGACTAAAACTTGATGCAAAAGAAGTTGTAATTTGCTGAGTTATTACTTGACCTTGTTGTATATGTGCTGCCGGATTTAGTTTGTGTTCCATTCACTCTTCTGTGTTATTTTCATGGTTTCCTGCTGATACTTGTTGGTTCCTTCTTTATTGAATTTACTGTATTATTAGCCATATTGCGCAATCTTTATGTAGATATCAATATTCTGTTGTTCCTATACTTAAACTTGTTTAGTTCATTAGACCAGTGGATGTCTTGACTAGTCCTCGTCACTACTTCACCGAAGTTAGTCTTGATACTTACTAGGCACTGCTGTGGTGTACTCATACTACACTTCTGCATATTTTTTGTGCAAATTCCAGGTATTTCGTAGCCGGTTGATCGTTAGCTAGAAGCCCCGATTGCTATTGTGGAGACTCAAGGTAAAACCTGCTACAACATCGCGGGTTTCGGAGTCACCATCCTATTTTGCTCATACACAGTTTTTTATTTCTGAATAGTTGTATTTAGAAGTTATAGTAAAATTATGTAGAGCTTATGACTCGTACTACCAGGTTTTAGGAACATGTTTATTGTATAAAGGATTCATTTAAGAGATTATTTAAATATTAAATTGTTGTTGTTGTATTTTTCGTAGAAGTTAGGCTTACCTATTCCTTAAGACTAGGTGCCATCACGATATCCAATGAAGGAAAAATTGGGTCTTGACAGTTGAAGAAGAAGTTATCCCGAAACCTGCAAAAAAAAAATCAATGTTTCTCCTACTGTCAAAACCTTCAAAAAGGAAGAAGGTTCAAAAATCTCCTAAAAACATACCCCAACAGCCATTAGAGAAGGTAAAATTGTAGTTCTTACAATATTTGCTCTTTTTTTTTGTAGTTACAAACCATGTTTTCATTCTCATCCCTATACCTATTTTTATTTTTCTGTATTTGTAAAATTTTTGTCTACATTGTGTATATTTGTTGTTGGTTATCAACTTCTCTACATTTTTCTGGAAATTATGGATTTGTCGTATATTATTTGAAATAGTTTTGTTGGGGAATGTACTACATGATGAATGTATTATATGATTTAATTGCTTTTATTGGTTATTTTCTGCTCTATTTGTAAATGTTGGTTTCATTTTCTATAAACAAATTGTATATATTATGTCTTGTTGTTAGTTTTTAGTTTCTTGCTCTAAATAAATTTGTCAGTGCATTTGTAGCTTCAATGTAGTTCAGTTGTTATATATGTTTACTAATTTTGTAACTTATTTGTATGCAATATATTAATGTCTTTCTAGCTATAGCTAAAATGTAGTAGAATTGTTATTATTCTATTTTTTGGTCTTTAAACATGTTTTATTAACTTATTGTTTCTTTTGGTGCAGAATAGACATTTTTTGCAGCACATGATTTTGATTATGGCATCACTAGGTTCTAGACATTATTCTACCCTGTTGTTCTTGTCCGAATCAAGGTATTATTATCTGAAAATGGGCTAAAGTTGTTTAAGAAGACGTGTTTTGGACACTTTCTTTACATGCCCAAAATATGTATCAAAAATCAGGCAATTCACCTTCTTATGAAGTATGCATTGAGCGCATCTGGTTCTCATTTTTTTACAGTAGAGATAAAGGGGGAGGGGATGAAATTTGGGTTGAGGGAGTTTGCCCTTATCATTGGCCTTAGATGTTTTACATAATTAATAGAATTTAATTACACACCTAAGTATGACATTAAAATAATGTGGACTTATTTTTCGAACAAGGAAAAAGTTGAGAAGTCATACTTGAAACAAATTGTAACCACCCGTAGTTTAGAGAAAAATAATGGTTTAATAGATCACTTTAGGTTCTATTTGGTGGACTCAGGGCAGTATGTGAATTTCATGTGGGATATCGAATCTTATACACAATTGCTTCAGTCTGTTAGGCATAACCTGAACCCTTCTGTGCATTTTTATCTCCTTCGAGGTTTTCCACTCGCAATGCAAATCTTGTTGTATGAGTGTTGCTCTACAGTCAACACTGATATAGCTACAAGGGTTGGTAATTCGATCCCCCGCATACTTAAATTGTAACAACCCGACTGGTCATTTTGAGCTCTAGCGCATCGTTCAGCGGTTTGAAGTCATGAGCAGCTCCATTTCAGGTATTATGACTCGTGGGCATGGTCGGAGTTGAATTTTGGGAAGTTCGGAGTCAAATTAGAAAGAAATTTCTCATTTCAGAAGCCTTAGATTGGAGAAATTGACTAAGATTGGAATTTTGAGTAAACGACCTTCGAATCAGGATTTGAAGGTTCCTGCAGGTTCGTATGATGATTTCGGATTTGGGCGTATGTTCGGATCGGGTTTTAAATAACCCGGGAGCATTTCGAGTTGTATTGTGGAAGTCAATATTTTTAAAGAAATTTTCTAAGTCTGGGTTGAAGTGCATCTCAGTGATATTGATGTCCGTTTGGGATTATGAGTTTGGGAATAGCTCTGTATGATGATTCTGGAGTTGGATGTCCGTAGGTTATTTTGAAGTCATATGGCTAAAGATAGAAATTTGAAGGTTTTTGAGAAATCCGACCAGAAGTGGAAATTTTGATATCAGGGTCGGAATGCGATTCCAAAAGTTAGAGCAGGTTCATAATGTCGAATATGACTTGTGTGCAAAATTTGGGATCAATCGGACGTGATTTGATAGGTTTCGGCATTGGATGTGAAAGTTTGAAATTTCAAGTTCTTAAAGTTTAAATTTTAGTGCAATCCGTGGTTTTGATGTTGTTTGATGTGCATTGAGGCCTCGAGCAAGTCCGCATTATGTTTTGGAACATGTTGGTGTAATTGGACGGGTCCCGGGGGCCTCGGGTGGATTTCGGGTGGTTAACGGATCAAGTTTGGAGTTTGAAGAAGTGCTGAGATTGCTGTCATCTGGTGTTAACGCACCTGCGAGGATTTGGCCGCAGGTGCAAGATTTTGGTGGCTTGGCTGGGAGCGCAGGTGCGATGTAATTTTCGCAACTGCGAAAGCGCAGATGCGGACATTGGGGCGCAGGTGCGAGTTTTGGTTGGAGCTGAGGAAGCCGCAAGTGCGGGAGCCTGGGCGCACCTGCGGGAGTGCAGGTGCGAAGATTTGGATCGTATGTGCGAAAATAGGCCTGGGCAGAATGTTTAAAACCGAGATTCTTGGCTCATTTTCTCCCATTTTTTCTTTGGTTTGGACGACTTTGAGGAGCTTCAAGAGGGATTTTCATCATGCATTACTAGGTAAGTAATTTCTTCATGTTTTGAAGTTAAATACAAGGTTTATGCATGAAATTAGACATTGAAATTAGTAGGAAATTGGGATTTTTGGAGGAAAAACCTAGAAATTTTATCTTTGGATTCTACCACGAATTTGAGCATGAATATTTGAGTAAATTGTATATTTGAGCTAGTAAGGCTATGGGTAGAGTTTATCTTCGAGAAATTCCGGATTCCGGGCACGTGGACCCGAGGGCATTTTGGTCAATTCCTTAAGCGGAGATGGGAGTTTATATAATCTGAATTGTTAACAAATATTAGAGTATATTTTCATTGGTTTGTCATTATTTGGATAGTTTTGGCGCGTCGTGCGTCCATTGGAGTCGTCGGAAGGGCTTGGAAGCCGGTTATGGAATTTCGGAGCGAAGTAAGTCTCCTTTCTAACTTTGTGAGGGGGAATTCTCCCCCTAGGTGAACTAATTAAATATGTGCTACTATCTGCGAGGGCTACGTACGCACGAGGTGATGGGAGTCTGTGCGTAGCTACTATTATGCCATGTCTGGGTAGTCTAGAACCCACTGACATGCTTTACTTGTCGTACTTGTGACCTTGTCAATAAAATATCATGTGATCCTGCAAATAATATTAGACTGATAATGCTATTGAATTGCTAATTGTTTCCTAAGAAGGCTAGAGTGTACCTTTCTTAATCATTTAGAAAGAGAATTGACTGCTCCGTGGATAATTGTATTTTTTATAAGGTTATATTATTGAATATTGTTAAACTTGGCAAATGAATTTTGAGAAAGATTTAAATACTATTTTGTGACTTTTAAAAGAGAAAGTTTTCATTTACTTGAGTATTTGTTTTCCCAATGTAGTATTTGTTTTCATTTACTTGAGTATTTACTTCATTGGTTTGTCATTATTTGGATAGTTTTGGGGCGTCGTGCGTCCATTGGAGTCGTCGGAAGGGCTTGGAAGCCGGTTATGGAATTTCGGAGCGAAGTAAGTCTCCTTTCTAACTTTGTGAGGGGGAATTCTCCCCCTAGGTGAACTAATTAAATATGTGCTACTATCTGCGGGGGCTACGTATGCACGAGGTGACGAGAGTCCGTGCGTAGCTACTATTATGCCATGTCCGGGTAGTCTAGGACCCACTAACATGCTTTACTTGTCGTACTTGTGACCTTGTCAATAAAATATCATGTGATTCTGCAAATAATATTAGACTGATAATGCTATTGAATTGGTAATTGTTTCCTAAGAAGGCTAGAGTGTACCTTTCTTAATCATTTAGAAAGAGAATTGACTGCTCCGTGGATAATTGTATTTTTTATAAGGTTATATTATTGAATATTGTTAAACTTGGCAAATGAATTTTGAGAAAGATTTAAATACTATTTTGTGACTTTTAAAAGAGAAAGTTTTCATTTACTTGAGTATTTGTTTTTCCGATGTAGTCGGGGTAGACTGTTTGATTGTGCATGACTGTGTGTGACCGCTTCGCAATTTACATTCCGCGAGCGAAGTGTTATTTCCTCCACTCTCATGGGAGCGGGCCGTACGCCACTGTCACGAACCCAAATCCTAAACCGGCCATGATGGCGCCTATCGTGGAACTAGGCTAGCCGACTACCGCATGTTCGCAATTTCTTTTGAAAATCCCAATCAAGTTTCAACCATCATAAAATATACAAAAATTCCTGAATAAAGTAGGCTAATTCTACAGTACCGCCAACCCCAAAACCCGGAGCCAACATGTCATGAGCGTCTAGAGGAATAAGCCCAAAATATACTATTATAATACAAAACCTCCAAATCAAAGCTAGATACAACAAGAAGGGAAAACAGAGATGTTGCGGACGCTAAACAACTACCTCTATATCCGCAATCCGGCTCCGCGCGGAATAACTGGCTAATGCTCGATATCTTCACCTGAATCTACGCATAGAGGTGCAGGGAGTAATGTGAGTACGCTAATTTAGTAGTAATGAAAATAAATCAAGTCTAAGCGGAAAGGAAACACATAAAATCAATGTCATCAAATCACAATATACACAACCTTACTTTCCAATAATATAAACATAGATATACGAAATCATCATGCCTTAAGATAAACTTCAGAAAAAGACCTTTAAAGAATGCACATTTTTAACAACTTCAAACCGAAAGATTTAGTATGAAAATGAATGTAGTAAAATCATAAGTATCCCCTCGGGCAAAAACATGTATCATAATCAGCCGCTCGGGCATGCCTCACAGTCACTCAGCACCTCACAATCACTCAGCACCTCACAGTCACTCATGCCTCCCAATCACTCGTCACTCGGCACTCAGCACTCAGTGCGCTCACTGGGGGTGTGTATAGACTCTGTAGGGGCTCCTTCAGCCCAAGCACTAATATCACTCAGCACCTCACCATCACTCTGGCCCTCGGCCACACTCAGCAGAACCACTCAAAAGGCCCCTCGGGCGAATCAGTAAAATAGGGTACTCGACCCAAAACATCATTTTAAATTTCATGTAGTGTAAATCAGGCTGAGTTTCGAAAAACAGTATGCACAATGTGGATGAGTGAAATCATCAACAAATAGTGAGGAAAATAGCAGTAAAAAGCCCCCAAGGGGTCTAAACAGATCGGCGCGAGGCCCCAAACACGGCTTATAGCCCAAATAATTCACAAATCTTTAGAACATAATTTAATATAAGGTTTTGAGTAAATATGCAACTCATTATTTGCCGCGGAGAGGACCTAGTCCAATCCAAAAATCAGTACGCGTCACATACTCGTCATCCGACATGTGCGCCATTCCAAAATCCGTGAGAAAATATGTAGTCCGGGGTTCCATACCCTCAGGACAAGATTTATAACCATTACTTACCTCTATCGGGCCACAACACTAGTCCGCAATGCTCTTGCCCCTCAAATTGGCTCTCGATTACTCCGAATCTAGCCAAAACCAGTTTAACATCATCAATATATATCAAAGGAACTCAACCCAATCGAAAACTATCAAATTATACAAGAATCTCGAAATTCGGCCAAACCCGAGCCCCGGGCCCACGTTTCGAAATTCAATAAAATTTGCATCATTAGAATCCTCGTCCTCCCACGAATATATACATACCAAGAACACTAAAACCGGACCAAAATTTCCCACTCAAATCCTCAAAAGAAAAATCAATTTCCCATGCACCCTTCTTCCCCAATTTGGGTTTAATTCCAGCAAATTCTATGGTTTAATTACTTAGAAATCGATATATAAACGAGTTATGAAGTTTAAAAACCTTACCTCCAAGTGATTCCCTTCAATTTCCTCTTCAATACTCTCAAAAGTGCCCCCAACTCGTCAACAATGGAGGAAATATGAGATATTCTCGCACAAATGGCCTTTTAAAATATTCTACCCAGCCATTAAATTTTCTTCACTGCGATCGCGAACCTTGGCACGCGATCGCGATGCATAGACCAACCAACCAATGCGATCATAGACCAATACACGCGATCACATAGAACAATTCTCCACCCCACACACGCACCTCAAAATACTCTACGCGATCGTAGAAATACCACGCGATCGCACTGCCTATCCTGACCAAC
Organism: Nicotiana paniculata; assembly: GCA_005239505.1. Lineage (NCBI taxonomy): Eukaryota > Viridiplantae > Streptophyta > Magnoliopsida > Solanales > Solanaceae > Nicotiana > Nicotiana paniculata. The sequence continues at coordinate 12,025 of ML306885.1, forward strand.
CTATGCGATCGCAATCCTAACCACGCGATCGCATAGAAAAAAAATCTTGCCCCACTATTTTACTCTACGCGATTGCAAACATCCTCCCGCGATCGCGTAGAAGGGAACCAGAACTTCACACCAGCAGAAATCTGCCCAGTTTTCAAGCCAAGAGTTGGTCTGTTAACCACCCGAAACACACCCGAGGCCCTCGGGACCTCAACCAAACATATCAGCATATCCCATAACATCATTCAAACTTATTCGAGCCTTCGAAACACCAAAAACAACGCAAAAACACCAAAATCACATCAGATTCAAGCCTATGAATTTTGAAACTTCCAAATTTCGCCAACTATGCCGAAACTAACAAAAACACCTCCGATTGACCTGAAATTTTGCAGACATATCCAAAATGACATTACGAACCTGCTCCAACTTCCGGAATTCCATTCCGACTCTGATAGCCTACTTTCTACTGCCGGCCGAAAATCACTAAAAACTAACTTTGGCCAATTCAAGCCTAATTCTACACCGCACATCAAAACTTCATTCCGAACACTCCCCTAAGTCCCAAATCACCTAAAGCTATCCGAGCCATAAAATCTGCATTCCGAGGTCGTTCACCAATAGGTCAACTCTCAGTTGACTTTCTCAACTATTAGGCTACTTTAAGAAACTAAATGCCTAAATTCTCACCATAACTACTCCAGACCCAAACCAACTGACCCAACATAACAAAAACAAGCTAGAAATATATAACAAATGCAGAAATGAGGGAAACGGGATAAATCTCACAGAACGACCGGTCGGGTCGTTACATCCACTGCGAGATTAAAAGATACATTATGGTTCGGGTTGTTCGACCCTCGACAGTGCACAAATATTATTATTATGATGGCTCAGGCCACTTGTCCTTATCCCATATGTGCATGATAAATTGTTAATGATTTCATGGATTTTGAAGTGACAAGATATATGGGGGAAAATGAAGAAGTAATTGTTTATTTAAGATATTTGGGGGGAAAACGAAGAAGAAATTATTTTACTTAAGATATTTGGGGAGAAATGAAGTAGTAATTGTTTATTTACTTTCAGTATTTATTTGAATTACAGTTATCTTTAATGTTTACTGTTTTTATCATCCTCGTATGCCTATTACTGATATCATATCTTGTTAAATTATTTTGTTGGACCTTAGCGGGTTCAAATCCTGTCTCCGCAACATCTTGTTTTGCCAAACTAAGTGAGTGTCAAGTCGACCTCTCGTCACTACCTCTCTGAGGTTAGGCGGGATAATTACTGAGTACACGTTATTTTCGTACTCATGCTACACTTGATGTGCATTTTGTTGCAGAGGTACTTTCATAGCGATATGGCTGGTTTGGAGACTTAGGCGAGCTGCATCATTCATAGGTAAATTCGCAGCTGACAGAGTATCCCTCGTATTGTATTCATTTCATTTTAATTTCCTTGTCCAATTGTATTTCGGACAAGCTTGGTAGTGATTGTAAAATTTTTAGAATTTTCTCATGCACTTGTGACACCGGGTTCTGGGACGTGTTTGGGATTTACTTTAACAAATTGAATTGTTTACATGTCGTATTTATTAAATAAATTTTTATTCGCTCATTGGGTTCTAAATGAAAGGTAACGATTTCGGAAAGGTTAAAACAGGAATTTATTTCAACTATTTAATGATTGGCTTGCCTGACAGGGGTGTCCTGCGCCATCACGACCTTATGGATTTTGGGTCGTGACGACGTGGTATCAGAGCACTAGGTTCCCTTAGGTCTCACGAGTCATGAGCAAGTCTAGTAGAGTATTTTGGATCGGTACAGAGACGTCTGTACTTATCTTCGAGAGGCTATAGGGCTGTTAGGAGTACTTCCCTTCTTGATTCCTCATCGTGCGATTTGATTCCTCCGAGTCTTATTCCTACGTTTCTTCCTGTCAGTGCTATGGTTTCTTCGATTGCATTAGGTTAGAGTGTTGTGAAGTAGTATTGAAGAAGCGGTCCTTAGAGATCATGGTGCATGGTGGTTCAGGACTGAATAGTTATTTTTAATGAAGGCAACTCGAGAAAGATGATCCTCGGAGAGTTGGAAGTCGTGGTGATCTACTGGTGTAAGAGCTGCAGAGAATGGTATTGAATTGGACAGCATACGACGAAGGAAGACATGTGGGAAGTGTCAGGCAGCGACTAAATTTCTAAAAGGCCAGGTGTAAGGGACGGAAGTCAGGTAGTTGTGTAAAGAAATGAGTTTAACGAGTCGGAGAGTGGCAGCGTAGCACCGAAGTTCAGTAGTAAGACAGCTGCCTATCTTGAGGGAAAGTTTGAGAGTTTTAGTGGATGGTGATTGGGTCCGCAAGCTTAAGTTGAAATGTGGGTTATTTCGGCGGAAGGTTAGATACAACAGGGAGGAGTTGTTAGGAATGAAGAAGGACACAATGTGGCGGTGAATTTGAACATGTTGTAGCACATTTAGTAGAGGTCCATGAGGAGCGAACAGACTAGTAAAGTTTGTGAATGAGAGCAGGCTTAGGATGAGGTATTGATGTCGCAGAGAGTGTGCATTTCAGCGTCGTTGGAAGATGTCAGTTGGTGATTTCCACATGTGGGTTATCTCTTGTGAATAGGTTAGCGGTTGCATGGTTGGAAAGTTTCTGCGAGGGATTCTGGTGGCTATTCAGTAGGAGGAAGAATGTGTGAATGATGCTAGGGAATTTGAGTATTTAGGGAGTGCTAACAAGAGAATTTGGAAGGATTGGACGGGTTGGTTGAGCAAGATCATGTTAACAAAGGGGAAAGTATCTCAGTAGGGTCTAGAATGGTGCAAGGAGTAGCTTCGATCTAAGTGGGGGAGTCCCACCACCTGCAGTTGGGTTGTAGGATTGTGTTATCACGGGGTTGCGGATTGTCGACGTGTTGGAAAGTTATTACAGCTAAGGGAAAGGAGTAAAATGGTGATTGTGCATGGGATTTGATGAATGTGTGCAAAAGTTGGCCCTATTGGACCAGAGTTAGGCTTTGGAAGATTCAGAATTTATGCTTAAGGCATAGGCGAGTTGTTAGGGTTGTGACTCAGTCATGTGCTTCATTGAAAAAGGGTGTTCATGTGCTAGAAAAGCCTTGGAGTTGATTGTATTCGGGGACAGTCAGAGTGGGTGACTCTCAATAGCGGTCCTAGCAAACTCGAAGGTTCAAAATGCAGTGGTTAAGGGTTTTAGGCAGCAGTATGATTAAGAATCGAGCTTTTGCAGTATAATTTCTGAGAAAAGGGAAAATGGTTGGGGTGCTCTATGTTATTTTCAGCATGTAGGATAGTATTGGAGGAGTGAGATAAATAAACTCCGGGTTGTAGAAAGATCATCAGGAGGGTATGAGATGGGTTGCAGGATTTAGGCTGCATGGTCTCGTGAATCAAGGTCACCTGGGATGAGTGAGGGTTGAGTTTGCTATGAGTTGAAGGAAGTTACTATTATTTTTGAGGCAGTTAAGGATGATTAAAAGAAGATAGATTGATTAGCCATGGTTGAAATGGCACATGTATGTAAGTGATCAGTTTCGTCAGTGTAATTAAATTATGCATGTGGTTTGGGCCGGTATGTGCGGGGCTTGTCGGCCGTCGTAACAAATTTGATTTGGGAGCATTCGAGTGTTATGTTCTGCCAGGTGTAGACGGATCCCGGAAGGTTTATAGTGGTTCGGACCACTACTTAAGGATTTTCATGTTGGGTGATAGTGAGAATTCACTTGAGTGTTGTTATTGTTCTCTTGAATTGATGTAAGTAAGAGGTTTCTATATGATGAGACGTTTCCCTTGTTAGTGGTTCAGGAGTTATGATGGAATCCTTGAACAATCTCAAATTGGCATGTTAGGTGCAGTAAACAGTATGTAACTGGGAGTAAGAATCGAGATTGCGGTCCGGTGTTAACAAGGATGTCATGAGCTCGGATGTTGTGGATTGTGGGGTGGTTGTCCCGGCTATGATGGTTATTCTTGTGTACTATGAGAGGAAGTGGGTTATTTTGGACCTAGGTAAGGCTATCAGCCTAGTTCATTGTGAGCAGAATCGTCTTGAAGTGTATGAATGGATTTAAACAAGATTATGGGCTTCATGCGAGTCAGATGTGTTCCTTTCGGTATAGAGCTTCTCAAGGAGGGGTGTTGAAATATCAGGTGTTGTTCCGTCTTCGTCAAATTCACGTGATATTATGACTGTGCTATGTGAGTTGTGAAATGGCTTGATAATTTCTTATGTGTTAAGATTCCGCGTACTGATGAGGTTATGTGAGCAGGATGGCTCTTGAGATCCAGGTTATATATCGCACCTCAGCTGTGCTTGAGTTTTGTAGCATATAATTCTATCAGTCTCCCCATGATGGTATTATGCACTTAGCGTGCTTGTGACCGATATTCAGTAATTTGTAATAGTGAGCAACTCAGCTCCATGTATATCTCCTTATGTGAATTTTATGATGGGATCAGGTGGCACGCCGCCACGAGTATGTTATTTGGATCGGGTTGCACGCCGAAACAGTGTGATGATGAGTAAGGTTCCAATATTTAATTTTCTTGTGTTTTACTCCCTGTATTCTGAGGAAAGTTCATATTAGTTGCGTGAGTTGAGTAGTCCCTTCCTGAGTCATTTCCTTATGTATCATGTTCGAGTTGTGGCCTATTGGCGCATTGTGGCATCGCGTGAGATTGTTGATCATGTCTGGGATGATTTGTGCCTGAACAGTTCATACTGGGTGAGACGAGATTATTGGATCAGGGATCAATGCGATAATATTATGCAGAATATATTAAAGGACAATTACCATTATTTGGTTCGTAATGAGATGATGATCTAAGTCAAAAAGGAGACTTCAATGTTTGGTTAACTCTGCAATTGGTTAGAAATTCTCTACACACTTCCTTCATTGTGGTGGTATCCCCAGCATTATAGCAGGATGTATATATATATATATATATATATATATATATATATATATATATATATATATATATATATATATATAT
>ML306885.1:17258-41301 GCA_005239505.1 Nicotiana paniculata
TACGGTGTTTATATATTGGAACTAGGCCTGGCAGAGAAATTTCAGGTGTTAGAACTGGATTCTGAGCTTATTATATGGATAAAAGAAGAAATCTTCAAATTTGATCAAGCTAATGTACTCAATTAGGTTGTGGTAGCACGGGCAGGTGCACGAGGTGTTAAACAGTGATTTCAAATAACCCCAGAGCAGTTCTTAGCACGTTCGAGGACGAACGTCTGTTTAAGTAGGGGAGAATGTAACGACCCGACCGGTCGTTTTGAGATCTAACGCGTCGTTCAGCGGTTTGAAGTCATGAGCAGCTCCATTTCAGGTATTATGACTCGTGGGCATGGTCGGAGTTGAATTTCGGGAATTTCGGAGTCAAATTGGAAAGAAAATTCTCATTTTAGAAGCCTTAAGTTGGAGAAATTGACTAAGATTGGAATTTTGAGTAAACGACCTTCGAATCAGGATTTGAAGGTTCCTGCAGGTTCGTATGATGATTTCGGATTTGGGCGTATGTCCGGATCGGGTTTTGGATAACCCGGGAGCGTTTCGGTATGTATTGTGGAAGTCAGTATTTTTGAAGAAATTTCCTAAGTCTAGGTTGAAGTGCATCTCAGTGATATTGATGTCCGTTTGGGATTTCGAGTCTGGGAATATCTTCGTATGGTGATTCTGGAGTTGGGAGCGCGATCGGAAGTGAATTCGGATGTCTGTAGCTTATTTTGAAGTCATTTGGCTAAAGATAGAAATTTGAAGGTTTTTGAGAAATCCGACCCGAAGTGGAAATTTTGATATCAGGGTCGAAATGCGATTCCGAAAGTTGGAGCAGGTTCATAATGTCGAATATGACTTGTTTTCAAAATTTGGGGTCAATCGGACGTGATTTGATAGGTTTCGGCATCGGATGTGGAAGTTTGAAATTTCAAGTTCTTAAAGTTTGAATTTTAGTGCGATCCGTGGTTTTGATGTGAATTGAGGCCTCGAGCATGTCCGCATTATGTTTTGGAACACGTTGGTGTAATTGGACGGGGTCCCGGGGGCCTCGGGTGGATTCCGGGTGGTAAACAGATCAAGTTTGGAGTTTGAAGAAGTGCTGAGATTGCTGTCATCTGGTGTGACCGCACCTACGAGGATTTGGCTGCAGGTGCGGAACCGCAGGTGCGGCTTTGGCGCCGCAGGTGAGAGATTTTGGTGACTTGGCTGGGAGCACAGGTGCGATGTAATTTTCGCAACTGCGAAGGCGCAGATGCGGACAATGGGGCGCAGGTGCGAGTTTTGGCTGGAGCTAAGGAAGCCGTAGGTGCGGGAGTCTGGGCGCACCTGCGGGAGCGCAGGTGCGAAGATTTGGATCACATGTGCGAAAATAGGCCTGGGCAGAATGTTTAAAACCGAGATTCTTGGCTCATTTTCTCCCATTTTTTCTTTGGTTTGGACGACTTTGACGAACTTCAAGAGGGATTTTCATCATGCATTACTAGGTAAGTAATTTCTTCATGTTTTTAAGTTAAATACAAGGTCTATGCATGGAATTAGACATGGAAATTAGTAGGAAATTGAGATTTTTGGAGGAAAAATCTAGAAATTTTATCTTTGGATTTCTACCACGAATTTGAGCATGAATATTTGAGTAAATTGTATATTTGAGCTAGTAAGGCTATGGGTAGAGTTTATCTTCGAGAAATTTCGGATTTCGGGCACGTGGGCTCGAGGGAATTTTGCTCAATTCCTTAAGCGGAGATGGGAGTTTATATAATCTGAATTGTTAACAAATATTAGAGTATATTTTCATTGATTTGTCGTTATTTGGATAGTTTTGGGGCGTCGTGCGTCCATTGGAGTCGTCAGAAGGGCTTGGAAGCCGGTTATGGAATTTCGGAGCGAGGTAAGTCTCCTTTCTTACTTTGTGAGGGGGAATTGTCCCCCTAGGTGAACTAATTAAATATGTGCTACTATCTGCGGGGGCTACGTACGTACGAGTTGACGGGAGTCCGTGCGTAGCTACTATTATGCCATGTCCGGGTAGTCTAGGACCCACTGGCATACTTTACTTGTCGTACTTGTGACCTTGTCAATAAAATATCATGTGATCCTACAAATAATATTAGACTGATAATGCTATTGAAATTGTAATTGTTTCCTAAGAAGGCTAGAGTGTACCTTTCTTAATCATTTAGAAAGAGAATTGACTTCTCCGTGGATAATTGTATTTTTGATAAGGTTATATTATTGTATATAGTTAAAATTGGCAAATGAATTTCGAGAAAGATTTAAATACTAATTTTGTGACTTTTAAAAGAGAAAATTTTCATTTACTTGAGTATTTATTTTCCCCATGTAGTCGGGGTGGACTGTTTGATTGTGCATGACTGTGCGTGACCGCTTTGCAATTTACATTCGGCGAACGAAGTGTTTTTCCCCCACTCTCATGGGAGCAGGCCGTACGCCACAGCGAGATTGAAAGATATATTATGGTTCGGGCCGTTCGACCCTCAACAATGTACATATATGATTATTATGATGGTTCAGATCGGTTGTCCTTATCCCGTATGCGCATGCTAAATTGTTAATGATTTCATGGATTTCTGAGTGACAAGATATTTGGGGGAAAATGAAGAAGTAATTATTTATTTAAGATATTTGGGGGAAAATGAAGAAGAAATTGTTTTACTTAAGATATTTGGGGATAAATGAAGTAGTAATTATTTATTTACTTTCAGTATTTATTTGAATTACATTTATCTTTAACGTTTACTGTTTTTATCATCCTCGTATGCCTATTACTGATATCATATCTTGTTAAATTATTTTGTTGGACCTTAGTTGGTGTCAAGTCGACCTCTCGTCTATCTCTCTGAGGTTAGACAGGATACTTACTGAGTACACGTTATTTTCATACTCATGCTACACTTGCTGTGCATTTTGTTGCACATGTACTTTCATAGCGGTATGGCTGGTTTGGAGACTTAGGCGAGCTGCATCATCCGGAGGCAAATTCGCAGCTGACAGAGTCTCCCTCGTAATGTATTCATTTCATTTTAATTTCCTTGTCCCATTGTATTTCGGACAAGCTTGGTAGTGATTGTAAAATTCCTAGAATTTGCTCATGCACTTGTGACACCGGGTTCTGGGACGTGTTTGGGATTTACTTTAACAAATTGAATTGTTTACATGTCGTATTTATTAAATAAATTTTTATTCGCTCATTGGGTTGTAAGTGAAAGGTAACGATTTCAAAAAGGTTAAAAAAAAAATTTATTTCAACTATTTAATGATTGGCTTGTCTGACAGTGGTGTCCGGCGCCATCACGACCTTATGGATTTTGGGTCGTAACATAAATGGACGACTAATAAGGATAAGATATGAATTTCTGCATTGAAACAGACGATGATCAAAACATCATGGACCAAGGTAAATATTTTTCACTTTTGTATAAGGCATCTCAAAATACTGACATACTTAACACAATTAATCTACATGTTTATGGTACAGACAATATAAATATAAATTATATACACATTTTAATACATATGATGACTAGGTCCCGCACATTTTTATTTCACTCAGTTCACCAACATGATAGAAGCTCCAGAAGAACTTTCTAGAATGACTTTGCCAAACAATTGAATACATCCTTGAAGAAGCTGTAATGCAGGCCGAGAAACCGACAGATTCTCCATCTTCATCTGGAAATAAGCAGGCAATGGGAATATATTGCAAGAAAAATACTCTGAAAAAACTATAAAATTTAAGGAAAGATGTTGATAAGGTAACAACTGATGATATTTCTAGTTGGTTTCTTTAATTTATATTATAAAAATTATTTCTTTAACTCTTTCTATTTTTATACTTAGGTCAGTTCATACCTGGATTGTTCAAGAACGAGGTATACCTAATTCTTGATTTTTTAGGCTTCTTTATACATTTTAAGCCTCTTATTGTCAGATACATTATAAGAATTTTTTGTTATTTAGGTTTGTGAAGAACTAGATAGCATTCAGGTGCTATTCAATGATCAATCAAGTCTCTGTTATAGACAATAAAAGTCAGCATGCTACTAACATCGATGCTAAGGTTTCATTCAAATTATATGTTCATGTTGGAAAGTATTGTTTACTGTATTTATGTTTATATTAGCATTCATTTAAGTATATAGTCTAAGAAATTCTGCTTGCAATTTACTGGCAGTTCTGCAAAAAAAGATAAGCATTACAATGAAAAGAACAAACAACAGTATCATGACAGTAGTGCTAAACAAGTGTTGGGCAGTAGCATTAAAATATGTATTTTAATAATTTTATTACAATTGGATGACATGTCTTACATGCATTACACATATTACTAAATTATCAATAAATAATGTACATTATATTTTCAACTGTTGTTTTAGATACAAGACACATGTCTGACATTCAAAAAGAGGAGAATGTTCCTATATCCTGTTCTGAAGGTGTTGACTTATCTTCTCAATTTCAAGAGGCAGTAGAGAAAGAAACTGCAGGTATGATTTAGTACATTTTATCTACATATTTCACAATACACATTACATCTCAGCTACAGGACATCATTTCAATAAATTAACTACAATTGATCTACAATTTTTATTTCTGTTTACTACAAATGATCTACAATTTTATTAAGTTGCACACATTTGTTGTCATGGAGTAGGAAACTATGCATGTGCACTCTCCAAAACAGGATGCAAAAGTTGGCATACAAGGACAACATTTAAATGAGGAGAAGGGGACTATGCATTTGCAATCTCCAATTCAAGAAGCAAATGTTATACAACAAGGAGAGTATCGCAATGAAGTTTTCAGTGGTATTATATATTACAATAAAATATTTGTAGAAAAAACATCTTTCATATAAGTTATAGTTTTCCCAACATTTCTAATTAGGAGTGGGTGTTCGGTACTTCGGTACGGTATTTGAAAACTACGGTTCGGTACTTTGGTATTCGACATATCAATTGTGCATATCAGATACCGTACCAAAGTAGTTCGGTACGATTTCGGTCTATGTAAACTAAACAGTAATGAACTCTAATTCATTAGAAAATTTCTAATAACATGATAAATGAGAATAGCAACAACAGAATGTGGGCAGTTTCTTATAATAGTTTCTGATAGAAATCACTACATGAGCATAGCAACAAAATGTGTCCTTTGCTTCTAATAAATTTATAATAGAAATCACATAATGATCTATTTTCTAGAGCACTTAGTAATTGAATTTTGCAACACAATTAGGCACAGGGGACATGCTAGTGTGCTGCTGAAAGAATTTAACTAAATTCCACGAAAGTCTAAATTGTCATTAGGTTGGGGTGTTGGGCTTAGTCTTAGTGGGCTACTGACTAGGGGTAAGAACTAATAAATTGAAATTTTGGGCTGAAAATTGATAATTTGGGATGGATAGTGAAGGAAGGTGCACTTGTATAATCCAGTATCTCGGATATCGAAATATCGAAACCTTCATACCGAGGACCGTACTAAAATAGCGAAGAATCAAAATTCATATACCGAAATAGTAACAAAATATCGAACTAATTCGGTTCGGTTCGGACTTCAATTTTCGGATTTTATGCCCACTCCTATTTCTGATGCAAAAAACATACAATGTTGTTCTTTTATTTTTAATTTTGCAGGTGAACCAGTCGACTTTATCAATGTAGGTGACTCAGACAATGACTCTAGGTCTGAAAAATGAGAAATAACACTTGATGATTTTGAGCTGCCAGAGAACTTCTCACAAATAGTTAAGTTCAGCGAGGTTAATGAAGATGAAACAACTCCTGTGCATCAAGGAAGAACAAGGATTCCTGGAAAGCATGCCATATCCCCCTTACTCCCTTATTTCAGTTCTGGGGGAAGCACTTTTGTTGGACCTCCTCCAATTTTCAACATCAAGCATCCATTTACTCGGATTATTGGTAACAACGTTGATCCTTACTTGTTGGAAGAATTCAATAAGTGGTTATATTCAGGTATCGACACGGTTTCAAAGAGGTTAGATTATACACTTTTTTCATATTATCCAGTTCATAGAATTTATGGATTTTCAATTGAAACTACATATTATTGTACTTGCTATGTCTTTAAATATGAAGAAGGTGCCTTATACTTTAAAAGATAACCAACTCAATCCGTGGTTTGATCTTGGAGTGGAGAAAGTTGATAAAAAGACTGATTTTATAATTTGGCACATCTCAGGCAAATCCTCAACAACACGGTACACTCATACCCCTGGCATATTTTAATGATAAGCTATAGTATTATGTTATTTTAGATATTTGTAGATTTTTTGTTTGAAAATTGTAGTTATATTGTATGCATCAGTGAGAGATAATGAAATTTATTTTTTTGCAGCACATTGATGTTATTTATACCATTTGAGGATGAGAGGAAAGTATGATCCTGAAAACAGAACATGGTTTGCAACCACTGACTGTATATTCAAGACTAGAATAGAACAAATTTATGAGAGGTACATCAATGCCCCTACCGATAGGAAGCTTGCTGTTGTCAAACCCCAGGACGTCGTATCATAATACATATTGGGGTACCTATTACTTGCAAATGTACCATGGGACAAAGTTGATTTTTTTATTAGGCCCATAAACATTGTTGAAAAATTTCTTTGGTTGTTGGATGTGTTTGACATTACCGATAGGGTTCTATATGTTTATGATTCTATGGTCTCTTCATGTAATCACAAACTTGTTGAATCTGTTATCGACAAGTTTGATATTATGATCCCCCTTTACTTGTCATCCCACCGGCTTCTATGGCAAGTGTCCAGATATCAACTACTAGAACACAAAGGCATACATTAAAAAAGGTGTTACTGACCCTTGACATTTAGTGGTTGATCGGTGGTTACCCCAGAAAAAAGAGGGATCACTTTATGTGCTGCTTTTTCTTGAATTTAACTAATTGTATTTTACACATAATTCTAAATGTTTTCTCCTATTATTTATTGCAGCGATTGTGGTGTATACGCGACAACATTTACAAAATATGTCAGCATTGGAGAGCTCTCGATTTCAAAGGAAGACCTATCTGATATTGATCAACACCATAGACACTATGAAGCACTCCTTTGGGATTATGCTAGGAAAGAGCAAGAGCTTGGTGCAATTAGTGAACGTGAGGTGACTGGGAGATTAGCAAGAAGAAAAGGTGCACCGGCTGTGAGGGAGAGAACACGAGTCCAGAACAAAAAGAATTAATTGCACTTTTCAATAGAAAAATTATAGTGAAAGTGCTTAGTTGTAGCTGGATTGTATCAAAATTGTAGGAAAATTGTTTATTAACAACAATTCAGCTACAAGTAAGTTGTAGCAGATTTGTGCTATTGTTGTTTTACCTTTTGTCTTTTTATTTTGTCCAGGATTGTACTACTTGAAAGAGAAAACATATGTAGCATATTTTTTTGTTGAAAGTTGTTAGTACTTGATCTCGATATTATAACTACAATAACGCCTACAACTATTATACAAAAGTACAGAATCTATTCAAATTTAGCAATGTTGTTAGGAAAAGCTTAAAACTAAATAGTAAACCTAATTTTTGAACAAAACAACTACAAACCAATTGCATTAAGAGTTGTAATCTGTTTACCAAACATTCATTATAGGTGACAAACTTTATTCAAATTAGCAACGCAATTACACCACAATTATAATTGTCCAGAACAGAACAAATATAACTGAATATGTCTTAAAGGACAAATTATCATCAATAATATTCAGTAATAAAAATCTTTATACTATATCAATTTTTATTTCCTTTTGGGAGCATTCCTACAAGATCTTTTGTTATGCCCTTATTGTCCGCAGTTGTCACATGAAACCTTGTACTTCTTTGCATTTATTTCATCATATGGTTTGCATATTTATTTTTAAGGTCTCCCTGGTTGCCCTTTCCCAGTAGATGGCATTACAACTTTTTCTGCTATATATTGTGGCACATCCCATTTGCTTTCATCGGGTAGTGGGTCTACTGGTATTTCATAAGCCTGCAGAAGCTTCTCCCTCGTGTAATAAGGAGAAAATAACTTACTCTCATCTTCTGCGATAATGTCCTGTTGTCCTCCAACTCTTTATTGTATTTTTTTCTAAGGTATGTGAATGTACCCTTTGTATTCAATAATTTTTTATTAGTCCAACGTTCAAGAAGAGTCCTCATATATTCCAATAGTTTAACTACGGGTAGCTTTCTTGCATCTTTAGTTACCGCATTCAAGGACTCTGCAATGTTTGATATCATCGTCCATGTTCTGTTCACCATAGAATGTACCCGAGACCATCTGTGATAAACAATATCGTATAGGTATTAACTTTAGATGACCTTTCTTGAACTTTGACCTTACATTTGTCCAAATATGCCACATGCAAGCATAATGTGGCATGCCGGTATAAATAGTAGATGTTGCCTTAAATATACTCTCATTCTGGTCTGAAACAACACACATATTTGGTTTTTTACCATGTGCATGTTTGAATTTCTCAAAAGACCACCTTCATGATGCGTCATTTTCTGAATCAACAACGGCGTATGCTAGTGGTAATATGCTACCTATCACATAGATGGCATAAAAAAATTCAATTCAGTAATAAAACTTGAAAATATAAAAAATACAGTATCAGAAATAACTTTTACAATATGTTTACAATCAATCCACATTACCTGATGCATTCATTGTGCTAGCTGTTAGCATGATTCCTCTATATGCCGACTTCAAGAAGGTGCCATCGACGACTACAACTGGCCTATAGTGCTCCCAACCTTTGATGAACGTACTAAGAGAAACAAATGCATAGAAGAAATAGTCATCTTCAGTCTTCTGCAATTTCACTACTGACTCCGAATAAGTCTTCTTCAGAATATACAAATAACTCAGAAAGTGACTGTAGGAATCATCAGGATGACCTCTCAAAAATTCTTAAGCCCTTTCCTTTACTTTCCAAGCTTTCATGTATATTAAGTTCACACCATGTTCCAACAACATGTCATTTTGTATATTTTTTAGTGTGTATATTGTCTTAGGATCTGCATATTTTGGCATCACCATGCTGCCAGCTACCATGGCAGTAACTTTGTATTGTATATATGTGTTGTCTATCAAAGAGCATGTGTGCAAGTTATTGAATTTTCGAACCGTGAATAATGCTGATTCATTTATGCTGGTGGACTTGAAGTGCCACGTACAATTGTCATCAATACATACGAGGCAATAGTTACAGAATAAAAATAATTCAAAAAGTATTATGCAAATTGTAGCTACAAAATACGAGGCTGTTTATGCACGACAATTTATTTTAAACTATTTATATACAATTTATATACATAAAATTTACAACACACAATATGATTTTGACAAATAAAAGGTTCCTACCTTCTTGCACTAGACATTTTCACCATAAATTGAAACTTATTCATGACAGAATAATGCATCATTGCACTGATAATTGTTTGTTTGTCTTGGTAAACTTGGCCTACTTCAATTACATTTGGCGTATGTTCTATTATGATGATACTTTCATATTCCACAATTGCCGGAGATGTTGGCATATCAATCAACTTCATTGTTCTTGATACTTCTCCAATTGTGTTACAATTGCTTGACAATTGTACCACGTTAGTATACGGTAATCAGAAGTATCTGCACTCAATTAAAAGTATAGTAATTCAGACCTCTGTATATTCAGTTGTTCAGTATTTGATAGAATACCTGTCAATACTTTGTTCTGTAATCATACTTTGATTTTTTCAAACCTTAAGTACTATGTAACAATTACACTTCAAATGTATTTAGAGCCATAAAAGTTTAGCTATATTTGTTATGTAGTATAGTTGTAGATAATTTGTGGTAAAATTATAGAACACTTGAAATTGAAAAACATCAGCACTGGAAAAATAGAGGAAACCTGCAATTGTGCTCGCATTCGACATATTGTGTGCCAAATCAAAATCAAGTACTGTTATACACAACAAATACATTTCTAAATTTTTATTTTTCTTTTTCGTCTCCATATACACTCTAACTACCATATCCTTCTAAAGTTTTATCGGAGGACAACGTTCGTTGACAGTGTATTTGATTTCGATAATTTTTGCAGAGGTATCGATCCTTAGATGCTCTGCAATTGTGGAATTCAAGTGACTAAAATTTGAATCTTCATTGACTATAATTCTGTCAACATCAAAATCTTTGTATCTCCCAACGCTATCCCACCGACCATTGAGCTGAAGCATAATTACCAATTTTGACATTCTGTCGCAAAATTAAATTCAATTGTAGCTAATTGTTTGCAATTATTTTCTTCAGAAGCTTTTTTCTTGAGTTTGTTGACTTGTTTATGAAAAATCAGAGGAAATCTATGTAATAAAATGATTCTATAGATATGTTGCCTTAATTATGATGCGATGATTGCGTCTAAAATCTCTAACAGAAATATAAGCTATCCCAAAATCGCGCGTCTAAATAAGGAAGTCTACCACATAAAGGATTTTATTTTAAACAAATGTATATTTTTTGTAGCTAAAACGTGTTTAGGTCGGATAAATTTCAAAACTGGAATACTTTTAGTAATAAAGTTTCAAATAGGGCATAGGAACAAAAAGAATCCCAATTGCAAATTACTGTTGTCAAGCTTAGGGGTGGAGATGTTAAAAATTGGCTAGCTCAACCTAATCCAGTTCAAGCCACATGCCATGAAATTTGATGGGCTAGTTTGAGCCTGGCAAAACTTTCGAAAGGGCATTAAAATAGCCAACTCAGCTCTAAGCGGGCTGCTGACTAGGACGAGCTAGCCTTTCATCTTTCATAATCTTTTTTTTTCTAGAGAATATTTTTTCAATCTATATTTGAACCTAAAATTATGAAAACTTTTACTAACATTTCTAACATATGATAATGTATAAGTAAGTAAAAATTTCAATTACATAACTTTTTATAAAAGAATATATCAACATTACATAAACCTTCATAATACTAAAAATAATTAATTGTTTTTACAAACATAAGGGTTTAGTTGTTAATAAACTTTAAAGTTATCAGTTAAATTTCAAGAAATTACCAATTATTATCGAAACAAAGGAAAGATCCTTCACAAAAAGAAATATTATAAAAAATCATGGAATGCAATAAAAATATGCATACTCAATAGTTACATACATATAAAATATGATTAACAGGAAAAATAAATAACTTGAAGGGTTCTCAGTAAACCGACATGAACCATTTAATTGAAATAAACTTTGTTGCGTCAATAAAGTGTTGAGACTATAACTAATTTCAACTACAACATAAATAATTAAATATTCAAGTAGATTCAATTCTAGAAAATATTCCACAGCAACTCAACCCAAAAGATTCATTTAGTTAAGTGTTATATGTAAGTAAAACTTGTCTCCTTGACTTTTTTATTTATTATTTTTTCGTTTTATTTTATATTCAAATTAATATTTTACACTCACAGGCCGGCCCTGGCACAACGTTGGTCGAACCTCAAGGTCCAACTGGCTGATTTGGATTGGGCCTATAAACCTCATTTTTAAATGGGCTAGAAAAATTGAAGCTCAACCCAACCTACGTAGGAGGTTGATTATCACGACTCAAAATTCACTATAGGTATGATGGAGCCTAATGCTGTCGTCAGGCAAGCTAACGGTGATTGATCAATTTAATTGCTCATTTTGTTGCCTTCGAAATCACAAATTATAACAAGAAAGGAAATTTACACTTTTAAATCCACGGGAATGTATAAAATTTGTAGTTTATAAAAGAAATGAAGGACGAAGATAATATACAGAACCGTAAGCATCAACTAGTATTTTTCCAAAATTCGGTATCACAAGTGCATGAGAATTTACTAAGGAGTACAATAAAAATATAACATTTGTGTGGAATGTAAATAAGACAGGATAAAATAAATAGTTCGATGGGGACTCTATGGACTGCGATACGTAGCATGAGATGCAGCTCACATGAAGTCTCCTCAATAGCTGCGCCTACGCGCCAAAATGATCATAAAATGAACCTGTCAGATCCTGCACATTTAGTGTAGAAGTGCAGCATGAGTACGTAAATCAACGCGTACCCAATAAGTATTTAGCCTAACCCCGGAGAAATGTGACGAGGGGTCGACATCGACACTTACTAGTGTTCCAATAAATCAATATGGTAAATCATAAACAGACAAGAGTATAACAATAGTAGTAAGGTAAATCTGTAACTAACACAATCTTCGAAAATTTCTTTTAATGATATCGATTTCTCAATCTCGTATTCTATCTCAATAGCTCGGAATATCAAGTGCCAACAACAAGCGGATAAGGAATACCATATAAAAAACGAGGCGTCAATGGAAGGAAAATCACGCAAATATTTGGGCTACTAGCGATATAATGCATGATTGTGCCGAGGTAGTATGACCAATCTTAGAAAGTGTATGATACTGTCGAGGCGATCGGCCCGATTCTATCATAACATGTGCACTGCCGAGGGTCGAGCGCCACGAACCATATATGTATCCATTATATTGTCGAGACGAACGGCCCGCTCCTATGAGAGTGTGGTACATAATCCTGTCGAGGTGTTCGGCCCGCTCCACAAGAAAGGAAAGGAATTATTAAATTACGAGACACGAGCTTACGATACAGTATATGAACCCAAGGTGAGTATAACCTTTACCGTTTCTCAAATTACTTGCCAACAACTCAAAGCAATAAGGCTCGGCCTAACATACATGCATGTATTTCTAAATCAAATTCAATTATATTTTCGATTAATTAAGCCAACAGAATGAATTCAAATATTTCAAGTATTACATGATAAAGTCTTAAGTCTACTCGGACATAAACATGCTTTAGCTACGTATGGACTCTTGTCACTTCGTGCGTACATATCACCCACAACTATTAGCACAAAATAATTATATCACCTAGAGGGTAGTTTCCCCCTCACAAAGTTATACAAGAGACTTACCTTGCTCCGAAATTCCATAATCGGCTTCAACGCCACTCTAACACCTCAAACCAATGCCCCTCGCTCCAAAACTATTCAAACAATGTGCAAACCAATAAAAATATACTTTAATACTCATAATAAATAAATTCATAACAATTCCCAACTCCGTTCGAAAAGTCAATAAGGTCAACTCTCAGGCCCACGTGCCTGGATTCTGAAAATTTTCGAAGATAAATTTACCCACAACTCCGCGAACTCAAATATATAATTTATTTCAAATTCCACGTCCAATTTCTTGGTCAAAGTCCAAAAATACCAATTTTTAGGCTTTCTCTGAATATCCCACAATTTGCATAATTCTACATGTATTTACGAGCCCAAATTCGTATATTTAAATCACAACGTGTAGAAATTACTTACCTCATTATTGGCGATGAAAATAGCGCTCCAAATGGCCCCAAGGCCAGCTCCCGTGGAAGAAATAAAATGAGCCAAATCCACGTACTTAAACAAGTTTTCTACCCTGCGATCATCACACCTGCGATCACTGCTATTGTGGTCCCGCAGGTGCGGCCAAAAATTCCGCTTCTGCAGTTCCCTTCAACACTCTTTTCTTTGCTTATGCGGATTAGACTCTGCTTCTGTAGAGTCGCACCTGCGACCTGGGCTCCGCTTCTGCGGAAACGATGACCTCACGCCCCCTCGCACTTGCACATTTCTTTCCCGTATCTGCGATCTCGTAGGTAAAACCTTGCACCTGCGCATCCCCTCTTCCTAGCACAACTCCGCACCTACGATTTGAAGCACGTCCCTGCGGTCTTGCACCTGCGACCAAATCCTTTGCAGGTGCGATCGCACCATACCTGGTGTACTTCAGTAGTTTCCCAAGTCCAAACTCGATCCATTTCCAATCCGACTCGCACTCGAGGCACCCAAGATCCCGTCCAAACATTCCAATACATCCCAAAACACGACACAGACTTAGTCAAAACCTCAAACCACGTCAAACAACATCAAAATAACGAATTGACGATCGAAACCTTTCTTTAAACTTTCAACATTCAAACTTCGTTGAACGCGTCCAAATTACACTTAAACATTACGAAATGACGCCAAACTTTATGCACAAGTCACAAATCATGATACGAAACTATTCCAAGGCTCGGAACTCCAACGGGCATCACTAACACTAAAATCCACTTCCAACCAAACTTAAGAAATTCTTAAACTTTCAAAATGTTAACTTTCCATAATAAGCACTAAAATGCTCTGGACCACCCGATACTTAACCCGAACATACTTCCAAGTCCAAAATCATCATACGAACCTATTGGTACCTTCAAATCCTGATTCCGAGGTCGTTTACTCAAAAGTCAAATCTTAGTCAACTTCCAACTTAAAGCTTCCGAATTTAGAATTTTCTTCCCAAGTCAACTCCGAACTTCCCAAAATTCAATTCCGACCATACTTACAAGTCATAATACCTGAAATAAAGCTACTTAAGGCCTCGAGCCGTCGAACGACGCACTAGAGCTCAAAAAGACCGATCAGGTCGTTACATTCTCCCCCACTTAAACATGCGTTCGTCCTCGAACATGCCAAGAACTGCTCCGGAGTTTCCCAAAATCACTGATCAATACTTTGTGCACCTACCCGTGCCACCACAACTCAGTTGAGCACATCAGCTCGATCCAGACTGAAGATCCTCCCTTTTATTTAGTCATAATCCATTAAGCCTTAGAACCAAATTCCAACCTCTGAGTTTCTCTACAAGACTTGATTCTAACATACGAACACCGTATCAATCACTACAGACTGTACCAAAACATATTCATGCACCTACATTGAAATCACACCATGCACCACATAAGTTGGTTGCCCATAATAACATCCTCCGACCATAATAGCTGGAATTTCGTGACTCTGATGCCCGCAATACACCCCATAACACCTATAAGCCATGTTCCAACTCTCGCAATACTTCCACGGTGGAAGAGATGTATAAAAACTCATAACCACCTGCCAAATCAATGAATCATGGAGTCTCTCCTCTTGACAAGGACCGTTGCCCCATTCTAACTGAATAACGATATTTGCTCCTTAACATACCTTATATAAATTTGATTGCACTAATTTCAGGTCCATTAGTCTCGTCTCACCCAGTAGACGCCTCAGGTAATAAGCCATCTCAAACACTGACTAAGATCTCATATGACGCCACCAATACGCCGACAAGCCACAATTTGAATATGACACATAAAGAAGAACGAATCTGGAAAAGAACTACCCAACCAGCGTGACGAATAAAACGATCGAACATATGCTATGAACCCTTCTCAAAGAATGAGAAACAAAATACAAGAATAGATATAGGGAATCGTACTCAATATCTCATTGTTGTGGCATTCAACCTGATCCACACATGATACCGTTGCGGCGTGCAACCCGATCCAAACAACATACCTGTGGCGACATGCCACCTGATCCACACATAACAATAAATAATGTATTATCCATCAAGCCATAATGCTCATACCTACGAAATACCCGAATATCGATCACAAGCACGCCAAGTTAAAAATACAACCCTAGGAAGACGGATAGCGCCATATGCTACAAAAATCAAGCACGATTGAGGTGCAATAACTGACATGCATCTCGAGAGCCATCCTGCTCACATAATACCACTAGCTACATGGGACCGCAACACATGTGCAAATAATGAAGCCGTCACACAACTCACCTGGCATAATAGAGTGTTACATGTAATAACTGACGACGGGAATAATGTCTAATGCCCGAAGACTCCTTCATAAGAAATGCTATGCCGAATTAATGCATTCGTCCAGACGTAGAGCACACATTCACATTACACCCCCCAATAGATCTCAAGTCGATTCTGATTATACCATACTGGGCCAACAACCTTTCGAGGATCCACAATGGACCTATTCATGACATATACGATCACTCATCCCAATTCGGAACAAAATCCGACAATTCACAACCCAAGGATAGATCGCCTTACAAGCATAAAATCTCACATTAATGATAGCACAAAAAATGTCCATACTTGGTTTCAATCCTTAACAATTAAGTGACTAACATTCCACACTTATACAAATCTCCCCGTGGGGTACGCTCCCATGACCTTCCGCACCAGGTAGAAAAGTCCCCACATCCATACCACCAACTGTACTAATTATTTAAAGCAAATCAAGAGTCCGCAAATCAATATACAAAGCCTCTTACACAGGACGCCGTTCTCAGGTGACACTAAGGAAAATTCCATCTTACTCTGAACATCTGAATTCTCCCCTGCTCACGAGCTCGTGAAATTCCTGTCAACACCGAACCGCAATCTTGATCCTCCACTTCTAAATCCCATGCCGCTCACTGTACCTATTATACTGCTATGCGATAGTACAAGAATTCATCATAACTCCTGGACTACTAGTAGAATAAACACTTCATTCAATTAGCTCATTTCGGAAGAACCAATGCAACATGCAACTGAATTCCTGAACCGCAAAAAATAAAAACCTCAAGTCGTGATCTAAACCGCCATGACTCTTCCAGAATCCATTTACAAAACAAGGCCATTATAATCAAATACCTCCAAATCAATCAAATTATGATGGTTGTCAAGACCGGACGTATCGCTACAAATCACCTGTATAACTTAACATGCCGAAGGTACTGATCATTGCCGCAATCATGCTGACTCAACCATTACTAACCGAACCAACTTCTTCCAATTTACTCTCGACATACCTTAGAAATATAATAGCTCAATTCAAAACATAACAAACTAAATCCGCACTCATTTCGAGTGACCCAAATTGTCACGACCCAAACCGATGGGTCGCGACGGGCACCCGGTACCTTACTCGACCGAGTACCAACATAACATATCTTTTCATGTCATACTATCATAGACAACTGAGTCAGATGGATGCCGTGTGATAAGTAGAATACAACATGTGATACCAACTTATACATAAGACATACGGGCCTATAAGACCAAAATAACCACTCGTACACTGAACATAGGCCGACAAGGCCATACAATCTTTTACGTACATGACATCTGTCTACAAGCCTCTAAGAATACATAATCTTCATAAGGGTCGGGAGAGATTCCCGCCATACCAAACAATACACGTCTAAATCATACTAACCAAATAAGCAACTCCGAAGCAAATGGAGCGCACCAATATCTTCCACTGAGCTGATAGTCTACTTGGAGGGCTCTCGACCTGTCTATCGGGACCTGCGAGCATGAAATGCAGCATCCCCAGGGAAAAAGAACGTCAGTACAAATAATGTACCGAGTATGTAAGGAATGAAAATCAATAAATAATTGACATGAGAGAAACATGGAGTAAAAGACTCGACATGTACGTTTGCATAGATTTGTGAGTCATCTCATTTTTGTAATGTCATGCATATGCGTATAAATGTCATACCATGTATAGTTATATGCGTTCATAACATCATCAAGACTCTGAGATCATCCCATCATATCATTTCAGCCACTAGGGAAAATCATTAACGTATACCAGCTGATCATGTGGTGGTGCGTAACGCCATAACCTTTCCCATGTCCCATATACATATCTATACGCGTATATAACTCCATATGCATGGGTTAATGTGCATGTATAAACGCATGAAATGCATATGAAAATGCGTTAATAAAATCTCTCGGTACATCATAAGACCATTATGCCTCTGATTAATATCATGAAATAAACTTTACCAACTTATGTATTTTTGAGACCCATGAACAGATAATAGAATAATATTTCACATGGTGAATCAAGAACATAAGCATCTCTAGCATTTTTATGAATAGAGTCATTTATGAAAATTGTGCATTTGCTCGTTTCATTTGTGTCGTATAGATCATGCCAAAAGTAAAAAGGATAGCCTTAACATGGCTGAACCGATTCTCTTGACAATCCCTCTAACACATGTCTTTTGCGACAACATGTAACGACGGATAGAAGTAGGGGAAAATCCGTATGATATTCTTTGAGTAAGATTGCACCGTACTTCCTTGAAATCGCAAATCCCTTTAGGTGGGCTCCACTTGATAAGATGACTAAGACACCTTTTTTTTTTCTAAAGTTGCCACATAGTGTAATGACTTAAAGAATCATTCATGGGGTTTAAGGGGTGCTTCCACGTGAGTGCCTCCTCACTTATCCAATTATCCACCCTTTTTCTTAATCAATCCATTAATTCCCCCACTAGTCCAATAATTAACCAATTAACCACATAATTAAGAATTATCTCAAATTACATAAAATACTACTCATTTTTAATACACTTTATACACCTTCCTATCATAGCCATATGGTATCTTGTATGGTACTAGTCCATAAATATCGGGTATTATCGCTCGACTCGTATTTTATCCCAAATCGACAACCTTTAATGAAACTCATTTTCTTCTATTTACTTACCTTTTCTCCTTCACGATTTACTCATAACTTGTTTGAAATAGCATAAAATTCTTGTAATCTTAAAATAATCTCATTCCCGAACTTACGTCGATTAACTTACGACGAAAGTTTAACGTACGAAAAATGCGGGATGTAATATCTCATTTCCGAGCTTTAATCAAATTACTTATGGTGTACTTTCACGTACGAAAACATTGGGTGTAACATCATTTCCCCATTTGGAACATTCTTCCTCGAATATTGACTGATGCACTTATCATTCTCATAACCCCTAGCTCTTGCGAATACTTTAATGTTGTTCTTGTATTTAGGCAACTGTTCTGTAAATAATTTCAAAGGCTAGGGCATTCCCCCCTTTAGGCCTCTTTCTCACACCCCGACTTGTGGTCGGAGTCCTTCCAATCTCATAACTGTTTCTATCTTCTATCATGCAGCCTGTACAACTTTTTCCTTGTATGTGCGTCTGTGCGACTCTTCTCTCCTCTTTCCTCCAGCTGTTAACCAATATCTAGGCCTCATTTCGAAAACATATACAGAGCTTGATAAAATGTCCCTCTGGGCACCTATACGTATACTATAGTTCTTCTCTCGATACTTTGCCAAACTTACGAATATTGTTATACCTTATTTCATAGATCTGCTTATCCATTCGTATGACTTTACTGCATCTAGGTAGATCATACTATACCATAACTCTTACTTTGATTTATCATTACTGAGGTCTGTTACCGAATTCCAAGTTACTTTCATTGCTTATCCAATATGTATAAATCTTATGTCCTTTAATTCTTCCACATTACTATTATCTTAAGAATGACGGCCTAATCTCATCTCATACTTTATAACTTTTATCCATCCATTGTTGATTCACGTCAATATTGATCTATAATCTACCCCTGATAACTTAAAATTTTATTTAAAACTGCCACTAGGGTCTATGTTTCATCGGGGAACATCTGAAATGATTAGACTGATCCACCTGGGGCGATACCATCACTTTCATAAGCTTATCTCATACTATCCCCATGAATCACCTTACATGGGTATTTTAGTTCCATACAATTCATGAAATCCTCTTCAAGTCATTACTCAATCGAAGGCCCAAACGTCATCCTTTATCTATCATGATCACACCCCCACTCCACTAGGTAGCATTCCATTTCTTCTAGATGCTATTAGTCTTAGACTCTTTTGAGTTCATTCAGGCTATACTGAACTTTATTTAACTTAGAGAAACCATTGGCCCTCTTATTTTCATGGGCTTAATCCCGATGACTTATCCATTTCTCATCACCTTCTCACTCGCCTCTTTCTTATCCTTACTCGTGTCATAAAACCTTGTCGCCTTACTATACTTTAGCTTGCAACTTATACATTCCATTTATACTACTCGCAACCTCCCTTCAACTTGCTTGCACCATAGATTTTCTTATGTTATTCTGGAACATACAGCGAGACATCACATTGTCTCTAACTCTTCTTTACTCACTTGGCTAGATCCCTCGGTACCTAGAAATCATAGGCTAGAAGATATGCTACTGACGATGCCTCTATTATTCCTGGATACTGAATCCCCGCACTTCTAGCCTTTTATCCGAAGTATGGACTATTTGTTTAACTAAAGAATTAGATCCTTTGACTAAAGCCCATTTTTAAGATGAATACAGGTTACTGATAATCAAGATAATGTGAAAAAATAATAATAGACAATATTGCAGAAATAAAAGATAGACGTTGATTGTATTCGAGAATCAGATGCCTTTACAAGCTGTATTCCCCTCCCTTATATAGGATATTCTTATAACGTACGACTCTTGCTATGGTTACTCATTAATGACTAATTATGACATTAATGAGGTGTTACAAATGATAACGGTAATTGGGGTTCAGTTACATAACGTTCGAGTAATCAATTGTGAGTTCCTGAATCTGCTCGTAGCTTTGTCTAGATTCATTCTGACCGTGCCTCTCTCTCGTTTTGATCAAGTTGAGTTTCCCGTGGTTGATAAGTTCGTGGGTTTACTGAACCGTGCCTCTTTGTACCGTATCTCTTCAAGGAGTCACGTCCAGCTATCACGTTTTCCTGTGTCTACGTGACTGGCTGAGTTGTCAAAAGCTGGCTTACGTGTGATACTCTTTTTCACCAATACAGATAGTCCCCCCACTTACCATATATTTAACGATTAATATTTGGTAGGTGGATATTCATTTATGGCGGGAATATTTTGCCGCCGCATTTCCTTGAATCATTGTATCCTTCTCTGCACCATATGCGTCATTTGTCACTTCCATTTAATGCTCATACCACGTGTCCTTTTCGGATTGGTTCTGCATTTACTCAGCACCTTTTAGGGCTTTTTGCGGTTGTGACAGTTCCGAAGTGACATCTTCAATTATGACTTTTCCTCATTATTTTCCTTTTTATTCATATTTGACGGTTATCTTCAAGTATAAAACCATGTTTTCTTTTCTTTGCTTCCATGAAACACTTTTCTAACTTTGTATTTTGTAAAAAACTTTCTTCTTTGCCTTTGTAAACATGTCTTCTTCAAACCAACCTCAAAGAGTAATAGATATTGAAAGTTTAGCGCCTTCTTCTGCTCCGACTAGGAGACGGAGGGGTGGTAGACTTAGAAGTCTTGGATCCACTCCTTCGAGGGGCTCTTATTCTTCTCAGATAGTTCCTTATCCTTCCACTAGATCTCCAATTTCTCCGAGATTTAGGGTTTCTCGGTCTTTGTCTAGAGGTAGAGGTGAACGCCTTCGTAAACCCCGGAGTCGATGAAATTGTCCCTGCTGAGTTTGTTTTCGCTAGGGATAGCCAAGTTCTTGTAGATCAATCTTCTTCTCTTGATAGTGTAAAAAGATATCCAACCCTTATAACTGAGGGCCAGATTTCCCTTGTTCGTAGGGAATGCTTTTGGAAATCTGACTTTCCTTTCTATATTCTGAATAATAATCAAAGAATAACGTCTTACAAGATGGTATATTCTTTTGTTTATACGTATCCTTTTACTTTAGGGTTTAGACCCCCCATTGACCCAGTTATAATTGAGTTTTGCCGTTTTTTCAATATCTGCTTAGGACAAGTTGGCCCGCTTGTGTGGCGAGTTATCGCATGCCTTAGGAGTTTGGCTTCTCTAGCCTCGGTTCCTTTTACCTTCAACCATCTTATTCACCTTTACTCTCCTTACTTATTTGGTGAAGGGGTTTCTACTCTGACTGCTAGAAGCAAAAGAGTGTTGGTAACCCCTGGAGACGATAAGGATAGGGGTTGGTACCTCCGGTATGTTGCTTTACCCACTGATGGTTTAGTGGGTGAAGAAAATCTTCCCTTCCCTGAGAAATGGAATCGCGCACGTGAGTATGCTTTAGCTCAAATTTACTTTTTCTTATTTTGACTTGAGATATTTTATTTAAAATCGTATCTGCTTATTTTTCTTTTCTCAGCAATCATGAATACTGTTGAGAATGTCTCCGGTATTCGTGATTGGGTAGAAAAATTGTTAGCTGTTGCTCCTTCAGAAGAAAGATCTTGGAAGTACCTCTCTGGGAGGTACGGTTGGCAAGTAAAGACCCACGGTAAGTGAAGCTTTTGTTCTTGCTTCTTTCCTTACTCGAGTCTCTTTTTTTTTGTCATTTAACTTTTTTCCCTTTTTAATAGGATTCTCTGCTCGTGGGGTGTCTGCTTCCTCTATACCGAAGATGTTCTTGGCTCAAGCCCAGGAAATTATTGTTGGTTCATCTTCCTCGAAGAGGAAGATTAGTGAATCTCGTTCCATAGAGGAAGAGGAAGAGGGTGCTTGAGTGCACATGCCATGGATAAGGCGGATGGTTTTAGATAATGAGCCTGCAGCCTCAACCTTTCCTTCCGTGTCTGTGATTGAGCCCCCTGTCTTTGATGATGTTTCTCATTCCCTTTACGTGATGGTATTGATCTTGCTCCTGACGACGTCCCTTTGGCTGCTGTCTTTCCTGCTTCTTTGAGAGAAGTTGTTTCGTCTATTCCTTTGGCTATCTCAACTTCTGTTGCTGCTTTGCCTGCAACTTCTTCAACCTTTCAACTTTCCGTGCCTGCTTCTTTGCCAACCCTTCAACTTTCCGTGCCTGCTTCTTTGCCCGTGGCTTCTCCAGATCCTCAACATTATGTGCCTGTTGTTGTTCCATCTCTGCCTGCTTCCATGCCTTCTGTTAGGGAAGTAGGGTCTTCCAACAGAGAGATGCGGCAGGTGGTAATAGAGGTTCCAACTGAGGGAAACCTTTTCAAGAAGACGGGTGAGCCTGAAGTGTGGCTCAAGCCTTTGATAGGTCCCGCTGAGAAAGCAAAGCTAGCTAGCCACGGTGCTCTTACATGGGCCAATGAGGCCGTGCATACCTCTTTAAAGGTATGGTGTAAGTCATCCTCTTTCACTCTCGTATATGAAATTTACCATATCTGACTGGTTTATTCCTTATAGATTAACCTCATAGGCATGGAGCTTATGAAGAGGATTTCAAACACAGACCAAGAGACAAGAGAGTTGCAGGCAGAAGTTGATAATTGGAAAGCACAATATGATAGCCTAAGGATTGACATGGACGCCTTAGAAGAGGAAAGAAGTACCTTGAAGCGGCAGATGAGACTTATGGTAGCAGAACAAGCAGTGGAGTGGGCTTCTTGCAGTCAAGCTGACAAAGATAAGAGTGTTCTAGAGTCTTCATTCGCGGAGCAGCTGTCTCGTGCCTCAGAAGAGATTAGAGACTTGAAGAACTTTCTGGGGCAGAAGGAAGAATACTCAGGCGAGCTCGTGTAATCACTCCCTCGTACTCAAGAAGATCTTCTAAGGGCTTTAGATAAAGCTCAAACTTTAGAGGATTCGATTGTTCCATTAAGAGCCGCTCATGAAGCTGCGGAGGTGGAGAAGGACGGGTTGAGGGCTGAGCTCCAAGTGTGGGAAAAAGATTATGAATATTTGGAAGAGGTGGCTGATATTGATGTGAGCTGGGCGTATATGAATTCTCGCTTTGACACATTGATGGAAGTGAGTCAAGAGGGTTTTGACCTTAGTGCTGAAATAGCAAAAACTAAGGAAGCCATGGAGAAGGCTCAACAGGGTCATAACCTCTCTTCACCTGATGGTGAGATTCCAACCGCTCATGCCTCTTCATCCACAGTTGCTCCCGCTGCTTCTGCCACTGAAGTCAACCCCTCTCCTGAAAAGATCTAGTTGGTTAACCCCTTTTTTTTTATTTTTCTTTGTATCAATTGGTGATTACCCCCAGTCCCATCGGGGGTAAATTTGGATTTCCTTTTAAGTCCCCAAATGACAACTTAGGGGAACCACAATGTAAATATAAAAATCTTATACGGCTAAGTATAAGTTAATACTTAGTTTTAGCCATTTTTAATATATAAATATTAGTTCGACTTTTGTTGAGTTTCTGTTTTACTCTTTAAGTCTTTTGCATGCTTTTTTTTTCGAGGTTTTAGTTTTACCTTCGAATTTTGCATGTGGAGTGCTTTAGACTACTCGTACCTTTTTTATAATAGGCACATTGTCATATTAAATGTGTGCCTTTTTGTAATAGGCATAGTTTATGGAAGAGGGCCCTTTGTAATTGACATGAAGAA
>ML306886.1:0-28058 GCA_005239505.1 Nicotiana paniculata
GTTTTTTTCCCTTTTAATGGTGGTATTAGTACCTTAGCTGTGCTCATTCCATTGGGAGGAGGAGGACTAAGAAAGATATTGTCATTTTTTTAAATGTCGGTATTAATAAAATTTATAAGGCATTTCCTTGAATATTTGTGTTTACACTTAAATTACAATACATATCTAATAGTTATATAATATAATTTACAATAAATTGTCTTAGATAATATAATATAATTACATAACAAAAATTTTGTAACTCTAGAATAACACTTATATAATACACTTATACAAGATTTACAAGAAATTTCCTTACATAAAAAAAATAAAAAAAAATAGCCCGGACCTGTTTAGGCCTGTTTGGCCCGCGGGCTCGGCCCTCTTAGCCCGGGCCCATGTGGGCTTAGGCCCGTAGGGGGCCGGTTCCACACATATAGCCCGTTTGGCCCGGGACCGTTTAGCCCGGGCCCGCATAACCCAGGCCCACATAGCCCGGGCCCGCTTAGCCCATCCCACTTGACCCGTTTGGCCTGAGCCCGACCCGTTAGCCACCCTTGGTGATATTGAACAGTTATAGCGAAAGCTTGCTTCTCCGTGGGTTTCCACTCCGGACTCTTGGACTAAATTATATTTGCAGCGATCACTTATCCTTTCTAGGACTAGAGTAGGGCATGGTAAAATGTTGGCGCCGTTGCCGGGGACTGATGATGTAGTTGTAGGTGTACATATTGCTCGGTTTCAAGTTTGAACTTTTATTTTTAATTTTCTTGCATTTTATTTTTTATTTATTTTTTAGTTTTATTTTTTAATTTGAGAAACATGACATCATCGAATTATGAGAGTTTTGATGTTGGTAATTCTACTTTTGATCCTCCTTATGCATATTGTGGAGGAAAATACCAATGGCAAAATTATTAAAATATTCCCAAAAGCGAATTATGTGCACCAACTCAATTTTATATGTGGAATGTGTATGATATGTTTGGTGGTAAAGATGGTCACTTTCATGGTTGTGCATATATTTCTTATCCTCTCTCAAACCCTTATTATGATAGTTCTACTTTTTCTTGTGAGGTTAATAGGAACAAAGAACACGGAAAAGCTGACATGAAGGAGATCAAAGATATGTTAAAGTATCTCATAGAACGAAGTAATGAGAAATAACTGCAACAAAGGCTAGGGGATACTAACCAAAGACAATGAGATATTATCCAAAGGCAAGAGGCAACTATTCTCAACATAGAGGCATAAGTGAGGCAATTGGTTGAGGCTTTACATGCTCAACAAGATAATATTAAGAATAGTAGCCAGGAGCAGTATGCATTAGAGATAGAAATTGAGGTGCCAATAGAAAGGTACATAGTAGAACACCAACAATTTATCAAACTAGAATTAGAGGATGCCGATGTTGTAAAAGAGGTACTAGAGTCAACCAAGGACATTGAGAATACATGTTGGTGTTGAGGGTGTCTGTCACAACCTCAAATATCCAAATACCCAGTCGTGATGGCGCCTATCATGAAATCAGGAAAGCCACATATTTCATCGCTAGAAGTTGTTTTAAAAAAAAATCATTATAGTTACAGCAAGAGTCTCGTTTTTATAAAAGCATTTAAGGGTTTAACATCATGGATAACATAAATAAAAGAAAACCCAAACTCAGATCTAGAGTCACCGAGTCATGAGCGAGTACATCAAAATATCAAAATACAGAGCCGACACAAAGTTGTGTGAAATAAGTAAATATGACAGGTGGATAGAGAAGGAGATAATCGAGGTTGCGATTTCCAACTGCTACCTCGATGCCTCCCAAGGAACTCTAACCGCAGCTCAGCAACCACTATCGAGTCCCACCATACCTAGATATGCGCACAAGGTGCAAGAGGTAACGTGAGTACACCAACTCAGAAGTAACGAACCCAAACTACAGGCTGAGAGGTAGTGACAGACTAAACCTCAATAATTGTAATGAAAACAGTACACAGAATTTAGGCATGTTCACAGTTTTAACTGATAAAAAAAATAGAATATGACTGATATGATAAGTAACTCATGTATAACTCAGTATACTCTACGTGCTAATATGTCAACTGCATGAAATGCACATGGTGCTCACAATCTCTCACATATGAGTTCACTAAGTACTGTATATGGCTTTCAAGGCCCACGGAAGATCCATCCCGGAATAAACATAAACACAGGTGACCCTAGTCACTCAGTAATGAGGAAAAAAGGTCGATCCATCCCCACGGAGAAGATCCATATCCGGAACATAACACTCGGACAAGATCCATGTCCAGGGATGATCCATCCCTCACATATCATCATCTTCGGACAAGATCCATGCTCAGGGAAAATTCATCCCTTAATATCAATGCGCTCACTGGGGGTGTAGAGATTCCGGAGGGTCTCTCATTAGTGCAAGCGCTATATCAAGCCAACGAAGGCATGATCTGAGTATCATTGCAGTGTGCAGTCCGATCTCATAACTGTCTCAATAACAGGCTCTCGACCTCACTCAGTCATTACTCTCCAGTCTCCCTCACATAGGCTCACAGATGCATGAACTAGCCCGAAACAATGATAAATATATAAAATCATCAATTACCAAGACTGAGGCATGAAATGATATGCTATGACAGGATTGAGTATACAAAATCAAATAAACACATAAGGAGACAGCAATATACAACCACTCGGATCTCAGCATTTTCGGCGTGAAGCCCTAGCATTTGACTTAGTATGATTTCTAGCATGTACACATTAACCACATCAATAAAAGTGTGGATATCAATCCGAAATAGCTACTAGACGGTGCCATGGGATGGACCAAGCCACAATTCACTCGGTGCACGCCCGCACACCCGTCACTTGACATGTGCGTCACCTTAATTATAGTCATATATCATATAGTTCGTGGTTTCGAACCCTCATAACCAAGTTTGGAAACGTTACTTACCTCAAAATCGGCTAAAATCCTAGCCCACAATTCCTTTGCCTCTAGACTCAGTCTCTAATTGCTCCAAATCTAGCCAAAAATCAGTTTTATATCATTATTATATGCCAAGGAACGAAGCCCATTCGAAAATTATCAAATTAAGCACAAGTCCCGAAATTGGTCAAACCCGACCCCCAGGCCCACGTATCAGAATTTGATAAAAATTACATCACAAGAATCCTTATCCTCCCACGAGTCCATATATACCAAGAACATCAAAATCGGACCTGAAATGGCCCTTCAAATCCCCACTCAAAGGTCTCCAAAACATAAGCCCAAATTCTCTAATTTTAGGGTTCAAATCTCACAAAATTTTGGTCTAATTAGCTAGAAATCAACATAGAATCAATTATTGAATTGAAAAATCTTACCTCCAAGTGATCTCATTCGATTCCCTATTTAATCCCTCTCAAAAAGCTTCAAATCCATCCAAAAATGGTGAGAAATAGGCTAAAAATCGCAAAGATGACTTTTTATACTTTCTGCCCAGGTGCTCACGTTCGCATAGGTCACCTGCTCAGCCCCTTCACGGGCATCAGCCTCTACGCGTTCGCAGACCTCCACCACGCGTTCGCACTACACACAGGCCATCCCCTCACGCGATCTCGACCACCCAAACGCGATTGCATAGAAAAAAATTCATGCTCCCCCAGATAAGCCTATGAGATCGCATCCTTACCCACGCGATCGCATAGAAGAACACCAGAACAGAACACCAGCCTAAAATTTGCAATCTTTCAAAGTCCGAAATGATCCATTAACTACCCGAAACACACCGAGGCCCTCCGGACCTCAACCAAACATGTCAACACATCCCATAACCTTATTCAAACTTAGTCGAGCCTTCGAAACCCTTGAAACAATGCCAAAACACCAAATCCACCTCGGATTCAAGCCTAAGAACTTAGAAACTTCTAAATTTCGCCAAAGATGCCAAAATCCAAAACACGTCCGAATGACCTAAAAATTTGCACACCAATCCAAAATGACGCTACGAACCTGTTCCAACTTTTGAAATTCCATTCCGACCCCGATAGCTAATTTTCCAGTGCCGATCGGAAATTTCCAAACACTCAATTTTGACAATTCCAGCCTAATTCTACTTCGGACCTGTAAACCATATTCCGAACACACTCTAAGTCCCAAATCACCGAACGAAGCTATCCAAGACCTAAAATCCGCATTCCGAGGTCGCTTACCTAATAGTCAACTTCCAGTTGACTTTTCCAACCATAAGGCCAACTTAAGAGACTAAGTGTCCCAATTCTCACCACGAACACTCCGGACCGAACCAACCGAACTAACACATCGTAAATAGGCTAAGCAATACATGACAAAAGCAGAAATAGGGAGACGGTACAAATCTCACGGAACGACCGGCTGGGTCGTTACAGTGTCAAAAATATTGAAGTTCATGTATTTGAGTGTGTTGGACGTCATTCCAAACACTTCTATACCTTGTATTCTAATGATGAAATGAAAATTGATCCTTATGAGCATAAAATGGAGTCAAGGGAAGAGGTAGATGAGCCTTATTTTTTGAAATTTTCAAGGCCGTCTATGCAAGGTGACACTCCTCGATACAGAGCCAAAAAGCGCATGAGAATTTATTTAATTTTTGGCTCGCAATAATTCGTACTGCCCCAAGAGAATAATCATAAGAACAAAGCAAAACTTGGGGTTCAATTCATAAGCTCCAGGTGGAGGCAAAAAGTGATTTACGTCGTGCTGCGACATTAAATCGGGCGCTTGTTGGGAGGCAACCCAACTTTATTGTTTTCTTTTATGTTTAGTTTTTCTTATTTATTATATTTGGTTTTATTTTTGTAGTATCCTTTTTTTATATTTTTAGGAGCATGAGGATGAAATCCTTTGGAAAGAAGCAAAAGAAAGCAAGATGGTTGGAACTAAGTGTGGGGTGCCCCCATAAAAGACCAATTCCTGGGAGAAGTCTGAGTATCCCATGAGTTGCTAATGTTCTACCAAGGAGTTTCTTATACCCTCCTGTTATTTATGGTGTGCATTAGGGATAATGCAAATTTTTAAGTGTGGATTGAGAAAAGACTGTATGGATTATTTCTTGTGCTATGTTTATGTGTGTTAAAAAAAATAGATAGAAACAATCCACCTTGATTTTTCTTATGGTCACGGTTCGTTTTCAAGGGATGACTCTTTGAACCAGGTAGTAAATTTTTTTGTAGGTATAATTTTCATTAAAGTTTTGGACTTTTCCCGACAATGGACTTCTTTCACAGTTTTCTTGAGGGATTAAAGACTAAAAAAAAATGCAAAAACATTGTCCTTTTTCTTTCTTTTGTAGAAATAATAATGGAATGGAAAAACTTGAGTATCAATACTTTTTGACATGTTTTATGCCGGGACTTATAGTTGTAACATTTGAGCTGATCATCTTTTTCGTGTTCTATGTGGCAACATGCCTTGAATATATGTGGCTTTCTTTTGACGCTTAAGTTCGTTTGTTGACTCTTATGATTACTTTCCATGTAATGAATTAATATGATGGTTGTGCTTAGTTGTTTAACTAGAGTGTTGGGTCTGAGCCGTCCGGAGTGAATCATGTGCATTATGTGATGTGAGGTCTTGATTATATTATGTGCTCTCATGTGTTAGTCTAGAACTTTCCCCGTGTATTATTCAAAGCGAAATAAGTAATCTTTGTGAGTTAGGATATGATGTAGGCATTCCTTTGATTGTCCATTGAGCTAGTATGCCACCATAAATAAAATTATCCTTAGATAGCCCATTTGAGCCTATAAATATTTTCTTTGGCACCCACATTAAAAGTCGATTCCATTTTTCTTTTTCTTTTTTTGTTCTTAATTAGATATTTTTGAACCTTTACCTCTGAAAGAACTTACGTCGCTAGAAGCGTAAGGTGAGAGTTGGGATAGTTTTTGAGTGAAACCACAGAAAGGCCAAAAGGTGCAAGTATATTTTGAAAGATCATTAGCTGGCCAACCCAAGTTTGGAGAGTGATGCAAAGAAAAAATCAAAGAAAGTAAAAAAAAATAGAAAATACACATCATATTCCTCTTATCCGAGCTAGTGAATGCATAGTTGTGTTTAAAGAAGAAGGGTAAAATTTTATATGATTTATTGGCATTGCTTGAATTGGTCATGAATAGTGTGTACTGAAAAGTTAAATGTAGTGTAGTAAAGTGCTTAGAAAGATTAGTCACTATACCCAAATATATCCTACCCATCACTTAGCCTACATTACAATCTGTAAAGACCTGATTGATCCTATACTTCGCAAGCTTAGATTAGTAGAAACATACACTACGCGCAAGCCTATGGTACGACCTTGGGATGAACATGAATTTGTTTGTGAGAGTGACTGAATTCTTTCGATTTTCAAGTCCATAAATTATACTTAGAATGCATATTCGAGTGTGTGGACTAATTTCTCTCTTTGATTTGGTGAGAGCACATGATTTACAAGGGATTGGTAAAGTTCAGGTATTTTGGAGTTGACACAGGATGTGAGTCATAGTAAGAAATGTATTTGAGTCATCTCTTGAGGTTAGGATGTTAGAAGAATTCGCACAAATATTTTAAATAGTCTTGGAATTGGTCTACGTTTGAAGAAAGATGTCAATAGTTCTTATGTTGAGTTTTAAGTGTTGGTATAAGCCGTTGCCATTGGTATGATGCTTGAGTATATTTTGAAAATGTGTTTCTTATCATTGTGATTTATTTTGAAAGTTTCTCGAGAATGAGCAAGCTTTTAAGTGTGGTGTGTTGATAAACGGCCAGAGTACATATTTTTTGGTGTACTTTCATATCATAACTTGTGTGGTTATGGTAGGTTACATGAGGTTTTGTAGTGAATTATGCTCATTACGTGCATTCGTATGTGTAGGAGCAAGTTGGACAAAATATAAGCAAAAGAAATTGATTCGGGACCAAAAGACAAAAGGACTTTGCTCGTTCACTCTCTCTTGCACATGAGAGAGTGAACGAGCTAGCTGAGGAAAAGCTTGAGAAAAAAATAGCGGATTATCACAAAAAGGCATGGAAGTGCACGAGATACCTAGAAGGAAAGAAAAAGACAACAACTTCGCTCGTTCACCCTCGCGTGCGCACGGGAGGGTGAACGAGCTAACCTGAAAAGGCTATTTCGAAGTGGGCTTATATTATTCCTCCCCATGCAAACCCTATCACATATAAATAGTCCTTAGACTCACTTTTGAAGGGATGGAGACGTTTTTATAGAGGGGATTCGACCCAAGGAGGCAAGAACACGCTAGGAGCAAGGCGGAGAATTCTTCTACGAGTTTTTCACTTTCTTCTTCCTATTTTTCTTATTGTTTATGTATTCTAGTATGTAATTTTGCATACTATTATAAATAGCTAATTTGTTATCTAGGGTTTTTATGGAACCTTTTGTAGGATAAAATCTTATGACATTTTTATATAATTGAACCGTTGGATTTCACTACTTGTTCAACTACGTATTTATTGATGTTGATTGAATGCCCATTAATTGATTGTGCCAATTTAGTATGTATATTGCGAGAGAGAGAGAGAGAGAGAGAGAGAGAGAGAGAGAGAGTACACATTTAGGTAGTTGTTGAACAACATCACTCCTAACGTATGTGAGAGATCAATATGGAGGGTTTAAAGGCGGGATTAGATATAACGAAACCTTGGTGCGATCGTAGTGAGCGGTGAATTAGTGCCAGCTAGCGTAGTTCGAGATAATACATCTAGTAAATTATGATAGTTGCTCGAGAGAGAGATACGACACCCAAAGTATTCACGATCGGTATAGAATAGTTAGGCGAAATTATAGAAGACATAGCGGGCGATTCCGACAATTGTGCAAATCATAAATCTAGACCGCCTTAATTTAGTCTACAACCTTTAATGGCTTTAGTTATTAATTTACTATTTTAATTTGTTAGTTAATTAGTTAGGCATAAGAATCTTAATAATTAAAACTTAGAAATTATTCGATCTTGCTTTCTTAGTGATATTGAACATTTATAGCGAAATCTTAGTTTTTTGCAAGATTCGACTCCGGACTCTTGGATTGGATTATTTTTGCAGTGACCGCTTATCCTTTTTAGAAATAGAGTTGGGGGTGATCAAGAGTTCATGCAGATTCTACCCCTGATGTAATTGAGAAAACAATTGTCCTACTTGGAATGACAATTTTTGTGCCAAAGAATTTATCCAATAAGATTTAACGTATACCATTGGATGGTTTAACCAATTGGAATTCAAATATGTGACCTATAAACTTTCTACTAGAATTTAACTTATATACAATGATATGGTATGAAGTTTTTAATATAATTTAATTTAATTTATATTTTAGTAGATCACCTACATTATTTTCTAGGTAATTAATTTTACTTTAAGACCCTATTGCATAAATTTTAATAAGTATAAACCTAGATATACAAGATTTGAAATACAAAATCTAGAAAATTAAATCAAAATCTAAAACTCAATTTTTTTTATTATTTTCTTGAATCCACTATTAATCCTTCGGATTGGTATATTCTTTTCACTACAAAAAAGTGGTATTTATCTACAAAATTATTAGCTACGATAAAAAATTCTCCATCGCTTATTACACTCTAATTTACTGCACTTTAATTGAGTTTGAGATTTAATCGCTAGTGTTTTGTACTGATTGTGTATTTTACGCCTTGTAGGAGTGATTCAGAGTTCTATAGATGTTATAGAATGAGTTCAAGTGATTTGGAACTTTGAAGTCTGAGTAAAATCCCAAGAAATTAAGCCGGGATCGTGTTCAGGGGTCAAATTTGATAGTTAAGAACAAATGAAGACTGGAGTAGGCATATTATACACTGTCTAGTAAAATAGAGATTACACTTTGCTCCAAACTCCATTTGGGCTATATAAAATATGGTTATAAATCTAACTCAAATTACTACACCTTTCATGTTTTACGTTTTTCCAAATTGCAAACGGAACAGGGTGAAAAAGACGGTAGAAACCTCGACTGCGAACCTGGATGCGGACTGAGGCACTGCAGTGGGAAAATACCGAGCCCGGACCGCGACCGCGATCATTGACCTGAAAAATTATCCTTTTTCGTGAAGGAGAAAGTATAATTGTTTGTGCTCGACCCTACTTGGTATATATACATGGGAAAATGGTATTTTGAAGACTGGGGACATACTTTTGACGCAGATTCGGCCTAAGGAGGCAGACACACAATAGGAGCAAGGCGGGGAATTCTTCTACGAGTTTTTCCTTCCTCTTCCTATTTTTCGATGTTGGTTATGACTTTTAGTATTTTAGTTTTACATACTATTATGAATAGCTAATTTGTTATCTAGGGTTTTGATGGAACCTTTTGTAGGATAAATTCTTGTTATGTTTTTATATAATTGAGCCGTTGGATTTCTCTACGTGTTCAACTACGTTTATATTGTTGTTGGTTGAAGAGCCCTCAATCGACTGTGCCTATTTAGTATGTATTACTCAGCATTGAGTACATATTTAGGTAGTTGTTGAACAACATTACTCCCGACGTATATGAGGGATCAATAACGAAGGGTTAAAGATGGGATTAGGGATAACGAAACCTTGGGTGCGATCTAAGTGAGCCGTACTTAATGCCAGCTAGCGTAACTCGGGAGAATATGTCTAGTAAATTGTGGTAGTTACTCGGGAGAGAATTACAACACGCAGAGCGCACATGATCGGTAGAGAATACTTAGGCGAAATTATAGAAGACGTAGCGGGAAGGATTCCCACAATTAGGGAAATCATAACTCTAGAACTCTTTAATCTTTTCTCCAACCTGTAGTATCTTTAGTGTTAATTTACTATATTAATTTGTTATTTAAGTAGTTAAACACAAGAATCTTAATATCCATAAGTTAGGAATTGTTCAAGCTTGTATTCTTAGTGATAGTGAACAACTGTAGTTAAGCCTTTGCAACGACCGCTTAGTCTTTTTTATAAGGCATAGTTGGGCATGATCAAATTTTGGCGCCGTTGTCGGGAACTAATGGTGTAGCTGTAGGTGTACATATTTCTAGGTTGCAAGTTTGAATTTTATTTTTGTTTTTGTGTATTTCATTACTTATTTATTTTTAATTTTTTGATCTGAGAGACATGGAATCTTGGAATTTTGCGAGTTTTGATGTTGGTAATTCTATTTTTATCCTCGTTATGTATATTGTGGAGGAAAGCACCTAAGGAAAAATTATCAAAATATTCCCGAGAACAAGTTATGTGCACCAACTTAATCTTATGTGTGGAATGTGTGTGATATGTGTGGTGGTCAAGATGGTCACTTTCATGGTTGTGCTTATATTTCTTATCTTCCCCCAACCCCTTACTTTGATGGTTCTTCTTTTTCTTGTGAAGTTAATAGGAACAAAGAACCCAGGTATGATGACCTGAAAAAGATCGAGGATATGNGGTTGAAGCTTTTAATGCTTAATATGCCAATATTATGGATAGTAGCCAGGTGCAGTGTGCATTAGAGATGGAAATTGAGGTGCCAATGGAGGGGTCCAAAGTAGAAACCCAACACTCTAACCAGCTAGAATTTGAGGATGCCGATGTTGAAGAAGTAATAGTAGAGTAAACCAAGGACGTTGAAGATAAAAATTTAGTTGACTCTATTGTGATTGGTGTTGAGGAGGTTAAAAATCTTGAAGTTCATGTAGTTGAGCGCATTGGTCAACACTCCAAGCATTTTTCCACATTGTGTTTGGATGATAATATGGAAATAGAGTCGTCCGAGCCACTTGAGAAGCCAAGGAGTAAGGAAAAAGATGCCTACATTCTGGAATTCTTCGTGTCAGAATGCCGGGAATACACATCTCATCCAAAGGCCAAGAAGTGCAGAATATTACATTGTTTTATTGGGCCAGTCAGATTTGTTCTACCA
This sequence comes from Nicotiana paniculata, assembly GCA_005239505.1. NCBI lineage: Eukaryota > Viridiplantae > Streptophyta > Magnoliopsida > Solanales > Solanaceae > Nicotiana > Nicotiana paniculata. The sequence goes on from ML306886.1 coordinate 10,887, forward strand.
CCCCAGGAGCATGATCACATAGCAGAATCAAAACTTGGGGTCCAATTCATAAGTTCGAAGTGGAGGCAGAAAGTGATTCACGTCGTGCCGTGACGTTAAATCAAACGCTTGTTGGGAGGCAACCCAACTTTACTGCTTTCTTTTGTTTTTTTTATTGTTTTTTTATTGTATTATTTTTGTCGTGTCGATTTTTGATTTTGTAGGAGCATGTAATGCAAATCCATTGGAAGGATGATATACCAAACCAGATGGTTGGAACTAAGTGTGAGGTACCCGCACGAAGGACCAGGCCTGGGAGAAGTCTGGGTACTCCATGAGATGCTAGTGCTTCGACCTTTGGCCTACTAAGGAGTTTCTTTTACCCTCTTATATGTAAGGGTGTGCATTGGGGACAATGCACAATTTAAGTGTGGGGTGAGGAGAATGTCTGGGTGACTTTCTATGCTATTTTATTTGTGTTAGTTTATGTCTGGGTGACTTTCTATGTTATTTTAGTTGTGTTAGTTTATGTCTGTGTGACTTTCTATGCTATTATAATTGTGTTAGTTTAATTGAATAGTTTTTTTTAAATAGAAAAGATTGGAATTTTCCCGACGATGGATCTATTAGACAAAGCAGTTAGCAATTCCCCTTTAGTTTTTCTTTGTGCCGCGGTTCTTTTCCAAGGGTTTTGTTTGAACCGGGTGTAGTTAGTTTTTTCTTCTTTAGGAATAGGAGCCATGATTTTGTGTTTTGAAATGAAGAAATATCTCTTGACTTTGTTATGCCTTGAAAATAGTGAGTACTTTGGTTGTGACGCGTAGGCTCAGTTTTTGACTCTTGTATAAGTACCTTAAATTGTATGATTTTAAATTTGCTTAACTGCTTTGACTAGAGTGTCTTGATGAATCCAATCGAGTGAGTTAAGTGTCATGTGTGTTAGGTTTGGGTGTTATTATGTGCATTGCATTTGATGCCTGGAACTTGCCCCGTGTGTTTGCAAAGCGAAATAGTAGTTTTGTTCAGTCTTGGAAGTGATATAGGCGTTTCTTTGTTGAGCCAGATATGTATATTTTACCCGCCTAATTGTTATGTATCGTAGTTAACCCCTTTGATCATGTAATCCTGTTTCTTTGGCAATCACATTACATGCCTTACCCATTTGTTTGAATTAACCATCTATTTGAACCTTCTAACCTCTCATGAGCACTTGAATTGTTATGAACTATGTAAAAGTTAAAGTGTGGGGTAGTTGGTTTCGCTTTTGAGTGGAACTAATGAAATAAGGAGAAAGGTGCATTGTTTTGTAAAAGTAAGAGCCACTTAAATAAAAAAAAGAAAAGAAAAAAAAATAGTTGTATTGTTGTGAAAAAAAAAAAGAAAGTTCCTTGCTAAGTGGTGATTCTTGATGTAATTGTGCTTAAAAATGTATGGAGTTAATATACATTGATGTGAAGGCGTAGTTTGGTTTGACATAAATATGGGGTTTGAAAGTGCTTAGGGGGGGTGTAGTCACTCTTATATCTAAATCTATCATACCCGTCCCGCAACCAAGTAAATTCCTACTTGATCCTAGACTGAATAAATACCAACATAGTCTTAAAATAAATACAACGGTAGAAAAGGAAGAGAAGACGAGATCACGGTCGCCAGCAGCTACCTCGTCAACTCTGATAAAACTGCTGCTACTCACTGACCAGAGCTGAATCCCGTTGTACCTGGATCTGAACACAAGGTGTAGGGGGGTAACATGAGTACACCAACTCAGTAGTAACGAAACAAACCTACGGGCTGAGAGGTAGTGATGGACTAAACCTCCGATAATTCGAACAACTGTATATAACTTGGACATGACAATAATATATCAGGAAATAAACATGATGCATCAACATATGTCTGTAACTCTATCTACTAGCATGAATTCATATGGAATCAAGAATGATGTATACTCAGTAACCAAACTCTCATAAGGTGGTCCACTCAGTACTAGAATACAGCCTTCCGGCCCAGGGAAAGTCCATCCCGGATATTACATAACACAAGTGACACAGTCACCTAGTACTGAGGAAAAAGGTCGATCCAGCCGCACGGAGAAGATCCATCTCCGGAACATAATACCCACGGACAAAATCCATCTCCAGAACATAAAACCCACGAAGAAGATCCATCTCCGGAACATAATACTCGGACAAGATCCATGTCCAGGGAAATCCATCCCTTAATATCTGTGCGCTCACTGGGGGTGTAAAGACTCCGGAGGGGCTCCTTTCAGCCCAAGCGCTATATCAAGCCAACGAAGGCATGATTCCAAGGTCGCTACGGTGTGCAGTCCGACCTCATAGCTGTCTAAAAACCAGGCTCCAAACCTCACTCAGTCAGTACCTTCCAGTCTCACTCACAATGTTCTAAAATATGAAAATCATCCAAAACCACTGATACTATAGAATAAACTAGCAACTTACGAGACTAAGGCATGAGACATATACTATAACAGGACTGAGTACATGAAAACAATAATCATAAATAGAGACAGCAATAATCGACCATTCCGGTCTGAACATATCGGTGTGAAGCTGTAACATTTATACTTAGCATGATTTCTATTGCGTTCAAGGTAAATGCCACCTTCACAGTACAAATATCAACCTGAGTTAACCATTAGACAGTGCCATGGGATAAGCCAGGCTACAAACATTTGGTGTACGCCCGCATGCCCATCACTTGGAATGTGTGTCACCTTAATTAACATCATATATCAAATAGTTTAGGTTTTCGAACCATCAGTTCCAAGTTTGGAAGTGTTACTTACCTCAAAACCGGCTAATATACTACTCTGCAGTGCCCTTGCCTCTAAATTCGGCCTCTGAGTGCTCCAAATCTACCAGCAATCAGAGTTATATCATTATAACATGCTAAGGAACTAATCCCAATCGAAATGTATCAAAAATACTCAAAAATCCCGAAATTGGTCAAACCCGACCCCCGGGCCCACATCCCGAAACTCAGAAATTTTTATACCAAACTGTTCTTCATCATCTCACGAGTCCGTACATATAAAGAACACTAAATTCGGAATCTAAATGATCCCTCAAATCCCTATTTTAACGACTCTTAATCCAAGGCCCTAATTACCCAATTTGCACTAATTTTTCCCTAATTTTCCACCATAAATCCGACCTTTAATCACATATACACAAGTTTAGAGTCCAAAAACCTTACCTCAATGAAGAATTATCGAATCCCCTCTTCAAAACCCTTCCAAAAGCTTCAAACCCGGATGAAACTTTGAGAAAAATGGCTAAAATTCGCGAAGGCACGCTTTTATACTTTCTGTCCAGTGGGTCCGCACCTGCGACCACTTACTCGCACCTGCGGAAAATCCCAAGGACTCTAACTTCCGCACCTACGATCGACCTCCCGCACCTGTGGCCTCGCAGGTGCGGCAATTACCTCGCACATGCGAACTGTTCTCACTCAACCAACTTCCGCACCTGCGGTGCCATGTCCGCTCCTGCGGAACCGCATCTGCGGCTCCCAATCCGCAGGTGCAAAAACACTAGCAACAGCTACATCAATAGTGACAAAACCATTCCAAACTCTTCGTTAACCATCCGAAACCATTCCGAGACCCTCGGGACCCCAACTAAACATACCGACACATCATATATGATCCTTCAAACTTAGTCGAGCCTCTGAAACATCAAACACAACATCATAACCCCAATAACACGTCGAATTCAAGCCTATGAACTTTGAATTTTCTAAATTCCACCAACAATGTCGAAACTACCCAAAACAACTCCGATTGACCTGAAATTTTGCAGAGATATCCAAAATGACAATACAAACCTGTTCCAATTGTCGGAATTCAATTCCAACCCCGATAGCCTATTTTCCACTGCCAACCGGAAATCGCCAAAAACAAACTTTTGCCAATTCAAGCCTAATTCTACAACGGACATCACAAAAATATTCCGAACACACTCATAAGTACAAAATCACCTAAAGAAGCTATCTGAGCCATAAAATCTGCATTTCGAGGTCGTTTCCCAATAAGTCAACTCTTAGTTGGCTTTTCCCAATATAAGGCTATCTTTAAAGGCTACATGACTGAACTCTCTCCACAATCACTCAATTTCAAGCCTATCGACTCTAACACATCAATAACAGAATAACCAACCTATGACAAGTCAATAACAACAATTAAAATGCAGGTTCTACATAACGACCGACCGGGTCGTTACATTCTCCCCCTCTTAAACAAATGTTCGTCCTCGAACGGGTCTAGAAACATACCTGGAGTCTCAAACAAGTGAGGATATATGCTCCGCATCTCCCGCTCGGTCTCCCAAGTAGCCTCCTCCACTAGCTGACCTCTCCACTGCACCTTCACTGAAGCTATTTCTTTTGACCTCAACTTTCTGACCTCGCGAGCCAAAATAGCCAATAGCTCCACCTCATAAGACATATCATCCTCGAGCTGAACTGTGCTGAAGTCTAACACATGAGACAGGTCACAAACATATTTTTCTGAGCATCGACACATGAAATACCGGATGAACACTTGATAGACCGGGTGGCAAGGCAAGTCTATAAGCCACCTCTCCAACCTTCTGAATCCCCTCGAAAAGACCAATAAATTGTGGACCTAGATTTCCTCTCTTTTCGAACCTCATAACACCCTTCATGGGTGATACCTTCAGCAGTATCTTATCCCCTTCCATAAAAGACACATCCCGAACCTTCCGGTCTGCATAAATCTTCTGTCTAGACTGTGCCGTGCGAAGTCGCTCCTGAATCATCTTCACCTTCTCCAACGCATCCTGAATCAAATCTATGCTCAATAACTTAGCCTCACCAGGCTCGAACCAACCAACCAGAGATCTACACCTCCTACCATATAAGGCCTCATACGGGGCCATCTGAATACTGGACTGGTAGTTGTTATTATATGCAAACTCCGCTAGTGGAATGAACTTATCCCATGAACCACCAAAATCAATCATACAAGCCCGTAACATGTCCTCCAAAATCTGAATAGTCCTTTCCAACTGCCTGTTGGTCTGCGTATGAAATGTAGTGCTCAACTTTACCTCAGTACCCATACCTCTCTGTACGGCCCTCCAAAATTAAGATGTGAACTGAGTACCTCTGTCAGAAATAATAGAAACCGAAACTCCATGTAATCGGACAATCTCTTTAATGTAAATACCAGCCAACCGCTCTGAAGTATAAGAAGTGCTGACAGGAATGAAGTGCACGGACTTGGTCAATCTATCTACAATGACCCAAATAGCATAAAAAATCTTCGAAGTTCGTGGAATCCCAACTACAAAGTCCATGGTAATCCTCTCCCACTTCTACTCCAGAATATCTAACATCTAAAGTAATCCACCTGGTCTCTGGTGATCATACTTGACCTACTGGCAGTTGAGACACCGTGCTACATACTCGACAATATCTCTCTTCATCCACCTCCACCAGTACTGCTGTCTCAGATCCTGGTACATCTTCGCGGCACCCGGATGAATAGAATACCGCGAACTGTGAACCTCTGCTAATATCAAATCCCGAATACCATCCACATTGGGCACGCAAATACAGCCATGCATCCTCATAACTCCGTCATCACCAATAGTCACATCCCAGACATCACCCTGATGAACTCTATCCTGAAGAACTAACAAGTGGAGGTCATAATACTGTCGTGCCTTAATCTGGTCAAATAATGAAGACCAGGAAGCCATGCTAGCTACCACCCGCGGAGGGTCTGACAAATCCAATCTCACCAACTGTCCCGCTAAAGCTTGAACATCAAGTGCTAACGGTCGCTCTGCTGTCGAAAGGTAAGCTACGCTCCCCAAAATCTCGACTCTGCGACTCAAGGCATTGGCCACTACATTGGCCTTCCCTGGGTGATACAAAATAGTTAAATCATAGTCCTTAAGAAGCTCTAACCATCTTTTCTGATGCAAATTCAAGTCCTTCTGCCTGAGCAGATACTGTAAGCTACGATGATCAGTGAAAATATCACACTGTACCCCATACAAGTAATGCCTCCAAATATTAAAGGCATGAAAAATGGAAGTTAACTCAATCCAACTCTAGAAGCATCACAATAGACTGTGTAAGAACCAGAACCCGTAGGCAATACCATTCCGGAGTTGTAGTCAATGCTAACTTGAGATTCTGGAAGCTCTCCTCGCACTCATCGGACTATCTGAATGGAGCACGCTTCTGGGTCAATCTGGTCAAAGGTGAAGCAATAGAAGAAAATCCCTCCACAAAACGACGGTAATAACCCACCAAACCCAGGAAACTCCTAATCTTCGTAGCTGAGGACAATCTGGGCCAACTCTGCACCGCCTCTATCTTTTTCGGGTCCACCTGAATACCCTCACTAGACACTACGTGACCCAAGAAAGCTACGGAACCAAGCCAAAACTTGCATTTGGAGAACTTTGCGTAAAGCTTCTCCTCCCTCAATCGCTGCAACACAACCCTCAAATGCTGAGCGTGCTCCTCCTGGCTACGAGAGTACACCAGGATGTCATCAATGAACACAATAACGAATGAATCAAGGTAAGGCTGAAACACGTTGTTCATCAAACGCATGAACACGGCTGGGGCATTGGTCATCCCAAAAGACATAACTAGAAACTCATAGTGGCCATATCTTGTCCTGAAAGCAGTCTTCGGAATACTAAAATCCTGAATCTTCAGCTGATGGTACTAATACCTCAGGTCAATCTTGGAGAACACCCTAACTCCCTGAAGCTGATCGAACAAGTCACATACGGGGAAAAGGATACCTGTTCTTCACCGTAACATTGTTCAGCTGCCTATAGTCAATGCACATACGCATGGATCCATCCTTCTTCTTTACGAACAACATCGGTGCACCCCAAGGCGACACACTAGGCCGAATGAACCCCTTATCTAGGAGTTCCTGAAGTTGTTCCTTCAATTCCTTCAACTCTGCTGGGGCCATACGGTAAGGGGGAATAGAGATAGGTTGCGTGTCAGACAATAAGTCAATACCAAAATCAATGTCCCTGTCAGGTGGCATGCCTGGCAGGTCTGCTAGAAAAACGTCCGGGAACTCACAGACCACAGGAACAGAATCAATGGAAGGAGTCTCACTACTAACATCCCTCACAAAGGCCAAATAAGACTCACACCCCTTCCCAATCATACACGGAGCCTTTAGAAAGGAAATCACCCTGCTAGGCACGTACTCCACCGAACCTCTCCACTCAATCCTCGGCAATTCAGGAATCGCTAAGGTCACGGTCTTGGTGCGATAGTCGAGAACAACATGCCATGGAGATAGCCAATCCATGCCATAAATCATATCGAAGTCAACCATGCTAAGCAATAATAGATCTGCCCGGGTCTCCTGACCCCCAATAGATATAATACAAGACTGGTACACCCGGTCTACCACAAAAGTATCCCCCACCGGAGTCGACACATGAACAACTAAAAACAAAGACTCACGGGGCGTATCCAAGAAATGTGCAAAGTATGAAGAAACATATGAATACGTAGAACCAGGATCAAATAATACTGCAGCATCCCGGTGACAGACTGAGATAATACCTGTAATCACTGCATCTGAACCTATGGCATCTGGTCTGCCCGGAAGTGCATAAAAACGGGCCTGTCCTCCACCTGACCGACCTCCCCCTCTGGAGCGGCCTCTAACTGACTGAACTCCACCTATCTGCCTGAGCGGGTGGTGTAGAAACTGGTTCTGAAGCTGGAGGCTAGCTCCTGTGTTGAAATGGACTACCAGAAAGGCGGGGACAATAACTCTTGATGTGACCCGGATCCCCACACTCGAAATAACCCCTCCCAGCAATTGACGATGGGGACTGAAGAGAACCCCTGAAACCAGGGTAGCTTCCAGAAGAACCATATGCTGAGGAACCCTGAACTGATGGTGGTCGGGATGAGCTCTAGGCTGGAAGTGCACTAAATAAGGAACGGTCCGGATGAGAGCCACGGGGACTGTATCCTGATGAAGCACTACTGTAAGCTGGACGAGCTGGCGAAGGAGGCTTGAATGGTCTGCCTCTACTGTGCCGAGACTGACCTCCTGAGTGATCACCACTATAACTACCAGATCCTCGAGGCCTCTTGGACTTTCTCTCAACACGCTCCTGGCGGCGTACTAACTCAATCTCCCTGGCTATGTCAACTACCTTCTCAAAAGAAGCACTGGAAACCCTCTCCCTGGTCAGAAAAATCTGTAGTTGATAAGCGAGACCATCAACAAATCTCCAAATCCTCTCTCTGTCTGTGGGAACTAGCCAGATGGCGTGATGGGCTAACTCAGAGAACCTCATCTCATACTGCGTCACGGTCATGTCTCCCTGACGCAAATGCCCGAGCTCTCTATGCAGCTCCTCTCTGCGAGACTATGGTATATACTTCTCCAGAAAGAGAATGGAGAATTGGTTCCATGTAAGGGTGATGCATCAGCGAGTCTACGCCTCTCACAGGCCTCCCACCAAGAAAGTGCAGCTCCTGAAAACTGGAATGTCATGAATGGAACCCCACTGGCCTCTAATATCCCTGCAGTACGTAGTATCCTCTAACACTTGTCCAAGAAGGCTTGGGCATCCTCGCCCTCTGTACCACTAAAAGTCAGAGGCTGGAGTATGCTGAACCTATCCAACCTACGCTGCTCATCATCAGCTAAAGATGGGACCATATAATCCTGTACCAGAGCAATCTGTTGCACTGGGGCTGCCCCATATGTCTGAAGTCCTTGGGTGACCTTCTCAGGTGTCCGGGCAGCTGGAGTCTGGATGCCTCCCCCCGCCTGAGAAGTAGTAGGATTAGTGGACATAGCGACGTCCTGTGCAAAGCTAGTGCACACCATCAAAATCTGGGCTAGGGTCTCCTGAAGACCCGGAATCACAATGGGCACTGCTGGTGCCTGAGTCTGCCCCGCTGGAATCTCAGCTGCGGGGACCTGCTCCTGGGCAATGAGAGGGTCCAAAGGTTCTGCTCCGGCTGCTGTGCGGGCTGCACCCCTCCCTCTTCCACGGCCTCGACTATGGCCTCGACCTCGGGCTAGTCCTGCTGGGATCTGGTCACTACTATCGGTAGCACGAGTCTCCCCATCTGTGAGAGAATGAAAACAACAGAAGTTTAGTTTCAGAGTTCAACAGAGTCGCACGACAGAATTCAAACATGTGGGACTTCCCTAAGGGTTATTTAGCCTCTCAAAGATAAGTACAAACGTTTCCATACCGATCCGCAAGACACTACTAAACCTGCTCATGACTGGTGAGACCATTTAACCTAGGGCTCTGATACTAACTTGTCACGACCCATTTTCGGAGTCGTGATGGTGCCTGTCGTGGAACCAGGCAAGCCACCCATTTTATCTAACTAAATACAATTTCCAATAAAATATCCTTATTAAAAAGTGTGTGGATAAACATAATAATAAATCAAAATTTGAAAACCAGTTTATGAAATTCAAAACCCAAATCCTACAAACCACGGATCCAGTGTCACACAGTCATGAGCTTCTAGTACGTAATACAACAAAAAGGAATTACCAACATAGTCTGCAAAGAAATACAACGGTATAAAAGGAAGAGAAGACGAGATCACGGTCGCCAGTTGCTACCTCGTCAACTCTGATGAAACTGCTGCTACTCATTGACCAGAGCTGAATCCCGTTGTACCTGGATCTGCACACAAGGTGCAGGGGGTAACGTAAGTACACCAACTCAGTAGTAACGAAACCAAACTACGGGCTGAAAGGTAGTGACATACTAAACCTCCGATAATTCGAACAACAGTATATATAACTTGGACATGACAGTAATATATCAGGAAATAAACACGATGCATCAACATATGTTTGTAACTCTGTATACTATCATGAATTCATATGGAATCAAGAATGATGTATACTCAGTGATCAAAATCTCATAAGGTGGTCCACTCAATACTAGAATACGGCCTTCCGGCCCAGGGAATGTCCATCCCCGATATTACATAACACAAGTGACACAGTCACCTAGTACTGAGGAAAAAGGCCGATCCATCCCCCACAGAGAAAATCCATCCCCGGAACATAAAACCCACGGAGAAGATCCATCTCGGGAAAATAATACTCAGACAAGATCCATGTCCAGGAAAATCCATCCCTCAATATATGTGCGCTCACTGGGGGTGCAAAGACTCCGGAAGGGCTCCTTTCAGCCTAAGCGCTATATAAAGCAAACGAAGGCATGATTCCAGGATCGCTACGGTGTGCAGTCCGGCCTCATAACTGTCTCAAAAGCAGGCTCCAAGCCTCACTTAGTCAGTACCTTCCAGTCTCACTCACAATGCTCTAACATATGAAAATCAGCCCAAACCAATGATAACATAGAATAAACTAGCAACTTAGGAGACTAAGGCATGAAACATGTACTATAACAGGATTGAGTACATGAAAACTATAATCATAAATAGAGACAGCAATAATCGACCGTTCCTGTCTGAACATATCGGCATGAAGCCTTAACATTTATACTTAGCATGATTTCTATTGCGTTCAAGGTAAATGCAACCTTCACAGTACAAATATTAACCTGAGGTAACCATTAGACAGTGCCATGGGATAAGCCAGGCTACAAACATTCGGTGTACGCCCGCATGCCCGTCACTTGGCAAGTGCGTCACCTTAATTAACATCATATATCAAATAGTTTGGGGATTCGAACCCTCAGTTCCAAGTTTGGAAGCGTTACTTACCTCAAACCGGCTAATATACTACTCTGCAGTTCCCTTGCCTCTAAATTCGGCCTCCGATTGCTCCAAATCTACCAACAATCATAGGTATATCATTATAATATGTTAAGGAACTAATCCCAATCGGAATGTATCAAAAATACTCAAAAATCCCGAAATTGGTCAAACCTGACCCTCGGGCCCACGTCCCGAAACTCATAAATTTTATACCAAATTTTTCTTCATCTCACGAGTCCGTACATATAAAGAACACTAAATTTGTAGTCCAAATGACCCCTCAAATCCCCATTTTAAAGACTTTTAATCCCAAGCCCTAATTACCCAATTTGCACTAATGTTTCCCTAATTTTCCACCATTAATCCGACCTTTAATCACATATAAACGAGTTTAGAGTCCAAAATCTTACCTCAATGAAGAACTATCGAATCCCCTCTTCAAAACCCTTCCAAAAGCTTCAAACCCGGGTGAAATATTGAAAAAACTGGCTAAAATTCGCGAAGGCACACTTTTATACTTTCTGTCCAGTGGGTCTGCACTTGCGACCACTTACTCGCACATGCGGAAAATCCCAAGGACTCTAACTTCCCCACCTGCGATCGACCTACCGCACCTGCGGCCTCACAGGTGCGGAGATTACCTCGCACCTGCGGACTCTTCTCACTCAGCCAACTTCTGCACCTGCAGTGCGATGTCCGCTCCTGCAGAACCGCATCTGCGGCTCCCCATCCGTAGGTGCGAAAAGACCAGCAACAACAACATCAGCAATGACAAAACCATTCCAAACTCTCTGTTAACCATCTGAAACGATCCCGAGCCCCTCGGGACCCCAACCAAACATACCGACGCATCATATATGATCATTCAAACTTAGTCAAGGCTCTGAAACATCAAACACAACATCAGAATCCCCAAAACACGTCGAATTCAAGCCTATGAACTTTGAATTTTCTAAATTCTACCAACGATGTCGAATGACCTGAAATTTTGTAGACATATCAAAAATGACATTATGAACCTGTTCCAACTGTCGAAATTCCAGTCCGACCTTGATAGCCTATTTTCCACTGCCAACCGAAAATTGCCAAAAACTAACTTTCGCCAATTCAAGCCTAATTCTACACCGGACATCACAAAAATATTCCGAACACACTCCTAAGTCCCAAATCACCTAACGAAGCTATCCGAGCCATAAAATCTGCATTCCGAGGTCGTTTCTTAATAAGTCAACTCTTAGTTGACTTTTCCCATTATAAGGTTATCTTTAAAGGCTACATGATTGAACTCTCCCCACAACCACTCAATTTCAAGCCTATAGAATCTAACACATCAATAACAGAATAGCCAACATATGACAAGTCAATAACAGCAACTAAAATGCAGGTTCTACGTAACAACGGTCCGGGTCGTTACAATATACATGGAAAAATGATATTTTAAGGACTGGGGACAAACTTTTGACACAGATTCGACCTAAGGAGGCAGAGACACAATAGGAGCAAGGCGGGGAATTCTTCTACGAGTTTTTCCTTCCTCTTCCCATTTTTCATATGACTTTTAGTATTGTAGTTTTACATACTATTATGTATAGCTAATATGTTATCTAGGGTTTTGATGGAACCTATTGTAGGATAAATTCTTGTTATGTTCTTATATAATTGAGCCGTTGTATTTCTCTACTTTTTCAACTACGTTTATACTGTGATTGGTTGAAGAGCTCTCAATCGACTGTGCTTATTTAGTGTGTATTACTCAGGATAGAGTGCATATTTAGGTAGTTGCTGAACAACATCACTCCCGACGTATATGAGGGAACAATAACGAAGGGTTTAAAAGTGAGATTAGGGATAACAAAACCTTGTGCGATCTAATTGAGCCGTACTTAATGCCAGCTAGCGTAATTCGGGAGAATATGTCTAGTAAATTGTGGTAGTTACTCGGGAGAGAATTACAACACGCAGAGCGCTCATGAACGGTAGAGAATTCTTAGGTGAAATTATAAAAGACGTAGAGGGAAGGATTCCGACAATTGGGGAAATCATAACTCTAGACCTCCTTAATATTTTCTCCAACCTGTAGTATCTTTAGTGTTAATTTACTATATTAATTTGTTAGTTAATTAGTAAAAACACAAGAATCTTAATATCTATAAGTTAGGAATTGTTCAAGTTTGTATTCTTGGTGATAGTGAACAACTGTAGCTAAGCCTTAGTTCTCTGTGGGATTCGACATCAGACTTGTAAATCGAATTATATTTTCAACGACCGCTTAGTCCTTTTTATAAGACATAGTTGGGCGTGATCAGTATATATACTCCCCTTTTTCAAAATGATAAGTTTAAAATATTACATAAGGTAAGTCATATACTTTTAAGCACTAACTAAGTAGAATATAGACATTTAGTTCCCTAACCCTAGTCTAAGTCCTATAGATCTACCTTAGGTAGAGTCCAAGAGGTGCCTAATACCTTTACTTTAGAAGAACAAGAACCCTTATCCTAATCTCACTCGTTAGAAGACTAATAAGATAACAATTTAACAATTGAATAGGTACTCTAGTATACCTTATTAGGTGGCGACTCTATTTCATCATCAACAGGAAAACCATTAGTTCAATCATGTTTTGGCTCGTGCAAAATGGGATGCAACAATGAGCGATGAGTTATGTCGTGTGGTTATACCTTGTGGATGTATTCATGATTTGTTACAGTTGGCTGGAGTCGAAAAAGTGTTTATATGCGAGAATCGGGTCTTAGGAGGAGGCCCGAGTGTTGAGAGTGGGATCTAAGGTTTGTTGATTAAGGTTGAACGAAGGATCTTCGATTATGTAGTGTTGACGGGATTATATGGATTGGGGTGATGTGATATCACCGGTGTGTATGTGTATGGCAAGTTTAAGCAGAGATTGGATGAATTTGGAATGACTTTTGGCATGTTTGAGGACGGACATTTTTCAAGAGGGGAAAAATATAACAACCCGACTGGTCGTTCTGAGCTTTAGCATCCCACTATTGATTTTGAAGAATGATTCTCATTTAAGAAGCTTTACGTTGGAAGAGTTTACCAAGTTTGACGTTTTGCGTATTTGATCTCGGATCAGAGTTTTGATGGTTCCGTTAGTTTCGGATGGTGATTTTGGACTATTGTGTATGCTCGGAATTCGATTCAAAGGTTCCTAGGTTGATTTGGAACTTTTTGGCGAAAGCTGACAATTTAAAGGTAGAATTTTCCTAAGTTTGACCATGGTTTGAATTATTTGCTTTCGGGTTTGCACTTTTGTTTCAGGACTTGAAATAGGTATGTTTTGTTATTTGAAACTTTTCTGCAAAATTTGGTGTCATTCTGAGTTAGTTTGATAGGAATCGGACGCATGGTTGTGATTCTAGCAATTCCTGAAGTTCATTGTGATTTTCATGTGTTTTGGTGTCCGATTCATGATTACAAATGTTATCTTAGTATTTTGATCATATGAGCAAGTTCGTATAATGTTTACGCACCTATGTGGATGTTTGGTGTGGAGCCTCGGGAGCTCGTATGAGTTTCAGACGCGTTCGAGAGAGTTTTGTGCAAGATTATTTTTTAGCTGGTGTGTTGTCCTCGCTAGAAGAAAAATGACTTCCAGTTGGGAAAAAAAAATGACAAAATTGTCACAATAGACTTTTCGTGGAAAACTTAGGAACATTAATAATAGTTCTATAGCAGACAGTTATTCGCGAAAACCACTGAAAATTGCTACGCAATTTACTTTTTGTTGAAGAACTCTATTTGCAGAAACCCAATTTATTAGGAAGGAGATAAAGAAGAAACCCTACTGTTGGAGACCTTCTTTGAAAGTTTTCTCTAGGGAACTAAAAAAAGCCGAGAGTTTAAACTTTATTTATTTTTATATTTCTAAGTAGAAAGATTAGTAGCGACTAAATGTCCACAATTAGTCATCACAAAAGTTCCATGTGTGTGACGACCTTGACCTGTCGTGACAAATACTTGTTGCAACGTTTGTTCAAAGCTGAAAATAAAAAAGTAGTGTATATTGACGACAATTTAAGTATAATTTTCAGTATAATCCACCGAAGGAGAAGGCGGAGTTCTCTTTCCTCTGCTATCAATAATAAGGAATGCCAGGCTGCACTCGCCTTTTTGAATTGGCTATGCCGAAAGCGAGATCGTCTAGTTCTACCGGATGGGCATAGGACCTTTTAACAACTCCTATACGTTTCATTGTCGAATTGATCTCGAAATTGGATCCCAATAGTTGCTGCTGCCCAAAGGTGCTTTATGAAAGCCGGTCCACAGCAGTGAAAGTACGATTGATTCCGTCGATCGAACGAAAACAACTTATTGCTTTTTTTTCCTAAAAGATTACTTTTTATGGTGACTAGGAGTTAAACCCTAACACTTTTTGTGGAGAGTGGTGATTTTTTATTTGTCCATGAAAGCTCTTACTCCTTTCGGGAGTGGTTCAATCAATTTTGTGGCCTAAAGTCAAACTTTACGAGGACTTTAACTTTTTCTTTTTTTAATTCTTTTATTTGAAGTTTATTTTTCTAACTTCTTTTTAGATGCAAAGTTATTAATAATTTTCTTGTAATCAATTTCTCTTAATAAGTCTTTCTCAATTAATAATATAGCTAATCTATTTAACCTCTTTTGAGACAATGTTGATCTTAAGGTAACATTTTATTAATTCTAATTTTGAAAAACTTCTTTTTGCCGAAGCAATAGTAACATGAGTTATTAACATTATTCTATAAGCAATATACGTATTTGGAAAAGAATCAATTTTTTTATTTGATTGAGTATATCAATTAAACTGTTATCTTCTAATTGTGCTATTTATCTTAACATTTTTAATTTAGAAAATAAATCTATATCGTCAATATCATATTGAGTATTATGCTTTAAGGAACATTCAAGATTAAGGCAATGTTTTTTCGAATTTTCATCATCTAGTGATCTCAATATTTTACGCTAAGAGAAAACCAAAAATATTTGCATTTGCTTCAAATTGTTCAAATCTATTTTGAAGTGAAAAATAACCTTGTCTATTATGTATAAAAAGCAATCAACTTTAAAGGACACTTCGAGAGATTATGAGATTTCATTATCAACATTCTCATCAAAGTGCTTCTTCCTATATATCACACGTTTCTTACGAAATTCGAATTCGATATTCATTTTAAATGAAATTTCTTTGGCGGAAATCATAGTTGTTGCAAATCTTTCTTCTCTATAGTTGTTAAAAGAACAAAGACGGGGCCCTCTACAAATGTGGGGCCTAAAGCAGTTGCTTTACCTGCTTCAGGGAAGGGGCCACCCCTGATTCCTTCAGGGAAGCTAATTTTTAATACGTTGGTATTACAAGGTGGATAATCGAATCCTAACCAATAAGGTTGAAACGGTATCCAATCAACCAACTATTTTTTACTTCAAAATATCGAGCATTTAAAAAAAAACAAGAAGCATTTACTTTTGAGACAAATACTAATACATTCTTAGTTACATGGTTTGCTAAAACATTAAAAGAAGGATATATAATATAGACAGGGAGTAATATCTAATTCGATCCGTATATGTTACGAAGAAGTTATTCGATCTTCTGAATTACCTTTTGTATCTGATTATCAATTGTTTGATATAATTATATAGTAAATGGCTTGCACTAGATAAAGCATACTTAAAATATCTTCCAACATAGAACAAAAAGAAAAGAAATATGAACTTCTATTCTTAGAATTGATCAAGTACATGCATCCATTTTGATTTATTGATCAAATCAACTTTGTTATGGAGTATACGTTGATATGAAATTCAATTCGCCATATTTGATGCCCTCAGGAAGTCCTGTAAGACATAAAACAATATACTCAGTGGCAGATACGGCACCGAATTAAGGGTTTAATTGAATTCAATATTTTAATGAATATATATACGTATGTGAAAAAACATTACTTACTGGACATAGTCGATCTTAATAACACCAGCCACAGGATTAGCAATAGTTGAAAAAGCTTCTTTAGATAGATCTAAGGTTCCACCACATCCAGGACAATGATCAACAATCTTTACCACAATACTCTTGCCAGTGCAAGGGTGTGGCACTGGATTTGTTGGACCAGTGCATGTGACATTAAAAAATTTGCCACATATTGCACCATTATTCCAGAGGGGGTCACTTGCTGCTGCTATGATGGTACCTTCTGGTGTGTTTCCATAACATGCCGAAGCTGCAACAATAATAACAATTACGCTTCAGTTCCTAACAAGTTCAGCATCAGCTATATGAAAAAAAATTAGTATCAAGCAAATAATGAATGAGACATTTGCATTGTTGCTCGCTTGAATAAAACAATTATTCTCATTTTGTTTCTGAAGTAAAAAGACACTCATGTATGGTCAAGAACCTTTTTATTTATTCGTTATTTCACAAAGAGA